>ML382564.1:31133-75050 GCA_005239525.1 Nicotiana knightiana | reverse complement strand
TTGAAAAAAAAAAAATAAAAAAAAAAAAAAAAAAAAAATATGGAGGAGTCTATTCATCAAGGACCATGGTTCATCAATGGCCACTTTCTTTCCATTACAAGATGGAAACTAAATTTTGTGGCCAGAAAAGAAAAATTAACTACCTCGGCGGTATGGATTAGGCTCGTTCAATTGCCAAAGGAGTTTTATGATGGTAAAATCCTAGAAAATATTGGGTATGCAATTGGACGCCTACTTAAAATTGATGTTTGTACATCTACCACCCTAAGAGATAGTTATGCAAGATTTTGTGTGGAACTCCCACTAGAAATTCCACTCCAACCTTTTCTATATGTTGGCCACCATAAACAATATATCCATTACGAGGTAGAAAACTTTCTTTGTAAAAACTGTGGAAGGCTTGGGCACACATTGGAACAGTGTAGTTATTTTCAACAGAAAACCATGGACAACATGCATCCAACAAAGGAACAACCTACAATAAAAATGGAAAACTCAAAAGAAGAATGGAAAACTGTCTCCTTTAACAAAGAAAGAAAGCAAGGAGCAAGAAGTAACCAACAATACAATCAAAAATATCAATGGTCCAGGTATCTCAGTAAATTTGTTCAATGCTAATACAGGTAAGTATTTGGATACTAAAATATTACAATACAAATCTAAATAATCCACTAACTCCCTAAAACAAAATGGTGCTAAGAATCCGGCCACTATGGTTAAGGAACAAACCACCATTCCAATAAAAAATTATTTCTCTCTCCTGGATAGTAAGCAAACGATTTTAGAAGAAACCACTAATGATAAAAATAATAATAATATAAAAATCAATATTGGCCATGCAAATGAACATGTCCTCTAAAAATAAGGATATAGACATGCTGGATACCAACGTGTCAACTACAAAAACAAATGAAAAGGAAGAAAGCAGTGCCATGTAAATTGTTACCCAAAAGGACAAAATTAACCCTCCTACTAATAATAACCCTACTACGCCTATTAGCAAATTTAACCAAAAATCTGGATATAATCCTCCATTAACCTAATGGAATGAACAAAATCTTTATTTTAGATATGAAAATATACTCCCCAAAGCATGCTAGCCAAATGGCACCTCAAGATGACAAAAATGAACAAATGTCCTACATCCTAGAATCAAATCCCCAGTTTATTCAAATCCTACGTCAACACATAAATCAAACAATGGAGAACCTACCACCCTTCCTTCCACCACTAGAAAACCCCCAGTTTATTTATTCCCAACCTTCACAAGCACATGACTACCAACCTGCCTCATGGATGTAATTAGGTCTAATGGGACATGCAGTCTCATTCACTATTCAAATCAACGACCAGGAATCGATAGTGATACTCCACAATACCCAATACCTAGCCCATTTAGTAACATAGGGCATGAGGCTTGCCATGAACAATTACCTAAATCAAGTGTGGTTGAACAACATTCCTCATCCACTGGCACCTTCAATGAACCCACAATTCGTGCATGCAATGAGGGACCAGTGGAGCATGCCACCACAGTTCAACCCAATCCACCCACAGAATGCCCCTTGGACATGCCATACTTCCTGGCAGAGATGTTCTCGTAACTCAACCCCATATTCTTGCCATGGGAGATCACCCAGGATTCCCCCAATGTATCAACAAGAACCACCACCACAACACCAAGTATATCAAGTTCCAGGACCGCTAGAAGCAGCAATGGAGGAGGAAGACGAACCTCTCAACCTAGGCTTAGAGCGAGTCCTAGAGTTCTCAAAACTAGACAGGATAAAGGTGTATCTCTTCATGGAGATGCACGAGAAGAGGCATGTGCTCAACTGCCCACTAGCACTCTTCAAGTGCTTGATGGACATCAGACCACCTTAGGATCCAACAATGGGCAACAGAGCCATGATCCTAGTACTGTCAATGAGAAGAAATCCTGTCTTTCTAGGGGAAGTGAGGTAGAATGGGGAACCAACAAACTCAAACCTTAATATCTCTATGAATCGTCCAACAAAATTCATTATATGGAACATAAGGGGTAGGAACAACGACAATTTTAGGAGGAATTTTAGGGAAATGATAGATATTAACATGCCTTGCATGATGACCTTATTACAAAAAAGAATGGGAAACTATGCTGGAATGCTTAATGACTTTGGTTTTACGGATATGATAGAGGTGGCAGCGGAAGGTCAGGTAGGAGGCATGGTCGTGATGTGGAATCATTAAGTGGTCAGTGTCCAAAATGCAGTCCGTAGTAATCAAGAAATCCATGCAACAATAGAGGTATTATCTATTCGTAAAACCTCGTTTTTTCTTCAATTTATGCTAGTACTAATATACATAAAATAAATTTGATGTGCGAAAACCTAGAAAATATTGGTAAGACCTATAAAGAGCCTTGGATGGTAGGAGGAGATTTCAACGACATTTTAACCTCAAATGACAAATTTGGTGAAAAACCTCTTAAAGACAGTAGAGCTAAGTATATTTGGTCTAAGACTAACACTTGCAACTTATTTGATCTTGGTTTTAAAGGGTTCAAGTATACTTGATCTAAAAATAGACATAGGAATAAAGGTCTTATAATGGAAAGACTAGACAAAATATTAGGAATGAGGAATGGATAGAACTCTTTCTTAAGAGATCAATAATTCACTTACCCAAGACATACTCAGACCATAATCCTATTCTAGTTGAATTAATTCCAAAAAATAGGCTAAATAATAAAATACCCTTTAGGCTCGAGACCTTCTAGTGCAAACATCCGGAATTCTAAATAATTGTAGAAAAAAATTGGTATGGATCAGACTATTTTAATGCCAGCCTAAATTTTGTGGAAAATTTAAAACCTTGGAAAGATAAAATTTTGGTGATATCATGGGAAAAAAGAGGAAATTACTTGCTAGACTACAAGGAATCCAAAATTCCGGTAGCTATACTACTAGTAATTTCCTTCAAACTCTGGAATATGAATTAAAAAAGGAATACAATGACATCCTTAAAATCGAAGAGGATTATTGAAAATTAAGATCTAAGATAATGTGGTTAAACGAATGAGATGCTAACACAAAGTTTTTTCATATTTCAGCTACTAATAGAAAAAGAAGAAACAAGATTAATTTCTTTAAGGATGATGCTGGAAATTGGATCAATGAACACAATCAAATTATGTCACATATGCTCAATTACTTCTCAAATGCATTCACAACTTCTCACTCCCAAGCTAGTTGGATTAGTCCACTGGCAAACCGCTCTACACATACTAATTTAGATCTAAGCCATCTAGACAATCCCTTGTTGGATATTGAAATTAAAAGGGCTCTCTATTCATCTAAACCTTTCAAAGCTCCAGGTCCAGATGGCCTTCGCCTTTTTTCCCCCAAAAATATTGGAAAACTATAGGCCTTTCTGCAACAAAGCTTTTTCATGATATTTTTACAAATCAGGAAATCCCCAAAGACATTAATAGAACCTATGTTTGTCTTATCCCTAAAGTCCCTAATGCAAATAACATCAGAAATTTCAGACCAATAGGGCTTTGTAATACTATCTGCAAATTAATTACAAAAGTCCTAGCAAATCGTTTAAAACCATTCCTAGAACAATTGATAAGCCCCTTCCAAGCAAGTTTCAAAAAAAATAGAAGAGCTAATGATAATGCAATCATCATCCAAGAACTTGTTTCCAATTTAAAAAAAATAAAAGGCAAACAAGGGCAAATGATATTAAAAATTGATGTAGAAAAGGCATTTGATCGTTTGGAATGGTCTTTTGTTCATCACACTCTAAAATACTTCAAATTCCTTCCTAAATTCTCCAAGATGTTATTAAATTGTATTTCAACAAGTAGTATAGCAATTTTAGTTAATGGTTCCAACAAAATTCTTTGAGCCAAGTCGAGACATCAAGTAAGGTGATCCCATCTCACTTTATATATTCATCTTTTGTTTAGAAATGTTAACAAGATATATAAACCATCAAGTGGACATTAGGAATTGAGATCTAATAACCATAGGAAAAAGATGTCCAAAATTTTCTCACTTATTTTTTGTAGATGATCTTACCTTGATGGATAAGGTTAATGATAAATTATGCCAAGCTATTAGAAATGGACTAGACAAGTTTTGTGACTTATCAGGAAAACGTATTAACAATGCTAAATCAAAGGTTCTCTTTTCAAATAACTGCACTACTTCAAAAATTAAGGATGGTACAACTAGACTAGGTATAAAGAAATATGACAACTTTGGCACCTACCTAGGATTTCCTAAATTAAACAAATATCCAAGGCCTAGAGACTACCAATTTATAATTGACAAAATGAGAGCTATGCTACCATCCTGGAAAATAAACTTTTTTAATTTAGTAGGGAGAACAACCCTATCCCATTCTTGCCTTAATTCAATACCCAATCATTATATGCAGTACACCTTACTTCCTAAAAATGTCCTTAATAAGATTGATAAAATTCAAAGGAATTTTATATGGGGTAGCACCACAGAAAAAAGGAAAATTCATCTAGTTAAATGGTCTACT
Source organism: Nicotiana knightiana (assembly GCA_005239525.1). Classification (NCBI taxonomy): domain Eukaryota; kingdom Viridiplantae; phylum Streptophyta; class Magnoliopsida; order Solanales; family Solanaceae; genus Nicotiana; species Nicotiana knightiana. The sequence goes on along the minus strand of ML382564.1, from coordinate 70,508 downwards.
CTTTGCCTACCAAAATCCAATGGAGGTCTAGGTATCCATAATGCAAATGCTAAGAACTTATGCACACTAGCTAGCCTAGTATGGAGAATTCTTACAAGTGCTACAACCCCCTCGACCAAACTAATCATCACTTCTTATGAAACTAAAGTTGCCAAAAATAAAAGCTCTTTCCTACGGAGAAGTATTCAAAAGGGATGAGAATTATGCTCAAAGTGTATTACATGGTCCCCCATTACCATTCCAATATGAACATATGGGAGAACAATTGGATTCAAAATATAGAAAATTTTAGAAAAGCGGTGGCAGGTCCTCTCTCTATTAGTGATTACTCCATAAAACTAAAGGACATTTTTAATGGGAAAATATGAAACTTTAATGAACTATGCTTAACATCCCTAATGATATTAAGAAAAATATTACTAAGATAAGAATTTGTTTTGAGGGTCCTACCAGTGATATTCCAATATGTCACTAAATACAAAAGGTGTTTTCACAACGAAGTCTTGTTACACTCTCATAGAACCCCATCTCCCCCCAAACAAGCAATTAGAGTTCAAATGGATTTGGAATTTAAGTTGCTCTTCTTGTGGTAATGTCTCCATAACAAAATACCATGCAGAAAATACCTCTCACAAATTGATTTAAACATTGATCCCAACTGCCCTATATGCAAATGCAAAGTTGAGGAGTCCATAACCCATATTTTGTTCAATTGTAAAGCGAGCAAATATTTTTGGGATAGTCTTGGGTGGAAATTTTTTTATAAAGAGAATGACGAACACTGGCTTCTTCAATTAAAAGCCTTGGATTACCCTCTAAAAAATAAGTTTATTAATTGAAATTCCTTCTTCCCTTTTGCCATCTGGCACATCTAGCTAAATAGGAATAACAACAATCAAAACAATACTGACAATCCTATAAATTGTATTGAAATGATCTAGAGGGATACTAAGTTTAAGCTCCTCACTGAAAAGAGCCTGAACATCCCCCAAAAAATCCCCATAAAGGTTAATCGGAACAAACCACCAAAAGGATGGTTTAAACTCAATATAGATGCTAGTTTCAATAACCATAATCAAAATTGTGGCCTATGAGGTGTATTCAGAAATGCCAATGAAAAATGGGTGGTTGGATTTGCAAAATCTACCCATGCTAGTGGCTCACTGCACGCAGAAATGAAGGCTCTCATAAAGGGACTCAAAACAAAACAAGAATGAGGAATGTTCCTCTTGAAATAGAGACAGACTCCAAGGAGGTAATCCACTCTATACAACAAGGCAACAAATTATATGATAATATTATTAATGAATGCAGGGTGTTCATGCACCTACAGAAGGTAACCCTCTAACACATATTCAGGCAAGGGAATAGAATAGCTCATTATCTGTCAAAGAAGGCTGATGCAAAAGGGAAAATAACATTTTGTATTGCCCCCTCCCCCTTATGTAGACTCTATTATAGAAAGTGAACAAAAAAATATATTATGTTTTTGTTAAGTTATTATCTTATGATGCTTGCAATATACTAGTAAGCTTAGGCAATTAATGTATCCTTAATGACATAAATTTTGAAGGTTATATACAAAACACTACGTAATTTTTAATATAAATATTTTATGGTTGTTCAAAAAAAAAGAAAATCAAACCTGTGATCCTCATGAATCATGATAGAAGACTAAAAGAAGTAAATCTCTCCACATTTAATTGATGAAAAACAATATGCTGTGTGATTCAGGGTACACGTTCTTAATTCACCAATGGAACTCGAGAAAGCAAATTTCTAATACCTTCGATTATTTTATGGCCAAAAATGAAACACAAATTGCCAAACTTCTAATACCTTTTTGTAAGTTTCATGTGTATGACATTTTAAATAGCCACCTTTCATTCTAAACTATGAGTCACTTGATTTGAACGGGGCTGCCACCTCATGCCCTTTAATACTTATCCAATATATCTCCAATTAATTAAGTGATTTTATTATTTAATAATTAATTAATTATTTATATAATTAAGAATTATTTTAAATTACTTAATATACTACTCACTTTTAATACACTTTGCTATCTTATTATCGTAGTTATGGGGTACCTTGTATAACAGTAGTTCATAAATATCGAGTATTATAGCTCAGACCATATTTTATCCTAAATCGACAACCTTCAACGAAACTTATTTTCTTTGATTTGTTTACCCTTTATCCGTCATGGAACTTACTTATTATTTGTTATAAATATCATAAGCACTTATAACCTCAAAGATAGTCTTGTCCTCATCCGAAAGTATTACTATTATGATATTAAAATAATAAATCGTGGTACCATATAAAATCAAAACATACATTATTATTTCGTTAAAACATCCATGTAAAAATATATATATATTCTCAACTTTTAATTTTTCTAATCTCATATAAAGAGTACAAATTTTCATATGCTTAATTCTAAAAATTGTAAAAACATAACCTTCTTTTGTGAGAAAATAACTTTTTTTTATTTTTACAATAAAGAAAATCTTATTTATAAATTTTTTCATATTATGTGTATAATTGATCATATCTGAAAGTAGTAATAATGGTAACTATCCAAAATTATAATTATAAAACTTTTACTAAAATACTCTACTAACATAATATCTAATGATATCAAGGTTGTAAACATACATGGTCTCATAATAATAATAATGTCTTAAAATGTCTATAACCTCCTAATAGACATAATCCCTTCGAACTCATATGGATTATTACGACTCATCCTAATATTAAAGCACGGGATATAAGAAAAGCTGATTATCCTTCAATTTCTGTAACACAATTTTTTTAGGTGATCCCCGTGTTCTTCGTGGTTACGAGAATATACCAAATCATCATCAATAAATAGTATGACATATCTGTGCAAAAACGGGTGAATGCCCCATCATTAAGTCTAAGAATGCAGCCGGAGCATTGTAGCAAGAAATTCCTAATCGTACTAAGTTCGGAATATTGTCTTAGGAATATCCTTCTATTTGATTCTAAGCAACTGATTAAGCAATTCACCTATATGGGGTGATGAGTACTTATGGTTACTATTTCCTTATCCAACTGCTTTTAGTTGATGCACATTGTTAAAGATCTATCTTTCTTCTTTACCAACTTGTGCACCCTAGATGATACATTCATGACAAAACCCTTATCTAGCAAGTCTTGTAATTGTTGCTTTAGCTGTGATGGTGTCATACGATATGGTGGTATCAATATTAGTTGCGTGTTAGGTTGTAAATACTGAAAGGTTTCAAGTCACGCCTTTCTTTCATAAAATTCTTGTTTACATGCCTGTCATGACCATATTTTAATTTCTTTATTTAAACTTTTTTTTTTGGGCCAAGTTCAACTGCCACAGAATATATTAGATTCATCAAGTATGGGGTTAACTTCTCGTTCAGAAGGTTAGCCATTCTTCAACAACATTTAAACTTGAGATGTTGCATGTTAAGCTGAGAATGACTTATGTTGGTACATCATCGTCTAAATTAATTGCTTAAACTATCTAGCAAGTGGGCCTACACTACAAACTGTCAAGAAGGAATTGATTCATAAATACTTTAGTCAAATCGTCACTAAATTAGTTGTGCCGCTCTTGTTGGCATCCCAAATCATACGGTATCATTTCATGTATTCACCATGTTCTCCAGTCTATAAGTTGCTTGTTCCATAGACCTCTTCATAAAATATCTTATAGCTCGTAACGTGGTTAGTATATTACCAAAAACAATCAAGGATCCTCTGAACTACCAGAAATGATAAACTTGGTAGTTTCAACCTTGGGAACTTTATTAAGGATACTTCTCTGTTCCCTACCATCTTCTAGGTGCAGGAGGACTCTGGAGAAAAGACTCTGGCGCCCTTTTCTTTTGCCTATGCTTTAATGTCTATCCATTATATACATCAAGGTCTCAATCTTCCTTTATAATGAAGGTCTGTTGCTATAGTAATGGACTAGTATAAATTTTTTGGAATGGACTCTTCTAGACATCTCACCGATATGAAAGCTCCTCATTAGTTCCACAATGGACCTTTTATTGGCATTATATACTACCTTTGTCGCATATATTTGCTGGGAGATGGTTGTCTATCCATTGCCAACATTTGATATCATGGAACCTCTAGCCAAATTCTATTTGGTGAATGTCCCAAGCCATAGAAGAACAGGATAAATGGTTACAGATTCAGTTATTTGACCCTAATCGCTACACACGTACGTGGGAATAAGAAAGAAAAGACATATCCTATCACGCCCTTGCAGAATCACGATTATGGGAATGGCTGGCTATATAACCATAATTGTGATTCTACTATCGACGTGTGCTCCATTAGTCACAAGAATAACTTAGTGCTTTGATACCAACTTTGTCGCAACCCAATTTAGGATCATGACCGACACTTAGGAGCAAATGCTCCCAAGTAAGCCTCATCGCTAATTTACAGAAAATTGGACTGGGTTTTCCCTGTTTTAGGACTATCCAAAAATAAACCTGTCTTAGAAATCAACATCACAAACAACCTATATCGACCAAATAAGTTATAATCCCCATTCACGAAGTATTTCCAACACAATAATACTAACTTCATCTCCAAGTATACGATAGGAATGTCTAATACGGGTCACAAGTCTATATCAATAAAAGAATACTTATGACACTGTAAAAAAATGATTATGGAACAACTCAAAGAGTTTCAAGAAAGAGACTATAACAAATAATAACAATCTTTGCCCACGCGAGTAAATGCGGGGCTCACCAGGAACTGTCAACTTGTGTACTCTAATTAACGGAATCCTCGCATGCGTCTACTGCTGTTTCTGTAAAAATAATAGCAGGGAGTGAGTCGCTAGCCCAATGAGTAATAGTACTTAACCACAACTGTTTTTAGTTGGGGACAAGTCAGAAAACATGTTTGTGTAGATATCATAAAATATCATGAATAAATGCCCTTTCTCAGAAATAATAAATAATAATCACTCTCACCATGTGTTTCATGTAACATAAGTCAATTTATCAATTCGATAATAAACTCGGTAAGTACTGTGTCATATCAATTCTTTATGTTTGGGAGGTTTCCAAGAAAGGATCATGTAATACGTATCACTGTGTGGACCCCTTTGTAAAAGGAGTAAAATTTAACTGTAGGTCCCTACTCGAGGGAAAACTATAACTGTATGCTAGTTCTACCTTCCCACTTGCGAGGGCTATAGCTGTAATCGATAATCTGTAAATACAAGGTGCACCAGGTCTAACGAACCCGTCGTTAGCTACGGGATCCTTCAAAGTCTCCTCCCATTTATACTTTTTTTTGTAACCATAAATATTCACATGATAGCGTTTTAAAATAGTACATGACATTTCAATTCTTATCAAATCATGTAATCTGATTTCGGTAACGGTAATCATATCTCAAATAATAGTAAAACATGTCTAGTAACAGGGAGAACATTTTAAATAACTGTAAACCTTTCAAGTAAACTATTCAGTACCCTATCAAGTAAAGGACTTGTCCCACATGCAATTTCAAACATTTAGTAACGCATTTTATTTTCAAAATCATGTATAAACCACGAAGGTTACAAAAACACATGCAGTAAGATTACTACTCACAGTACTCCTTTCCAAATACCATTCATGCCACCTCGAGCAGTCCATGAAACTCCTTTCAATCAATCTATAATCACATCATATCGACCTCGTGTTAATTTCCTTGTGCATGCTAATTCATAACTAGATTAGAATACTAAACCCTCGGGGTTCATATTTGAAACTTAATTGGTTAAATTTTATTTATCTGTGCTATGATAAATTCAACTAATGCATAATTTAGCTTACCTATATTATATAAAAGTCAAATTCATGGCCATGAGTTAGAGAACTACCTTTCAAAGCTTGGTTCATGCCAAAGAGGTGTGTGAGATTAAGATGATGGCATTAGGGCAATTTTTAGGAAAAATAATTCTAGATTTAGAGGTGTTTATAGATATCGCAGATTCATTATAAAAAAGGTCCATGCAAGATTTTATGCATTGCTCCATTTTTTTGTTTGCTTTTCCCATGAAAGTAATGTCATATTCAAATAGGATATGGGAGAAGGAGGGTCCTTTTTTCCTAATGTTTATGGGATCCCATCTTAAAAGTCTACTTGGTGATGTATGTGTCTAGAAAGGAGTTCTAGGCAAAGGATGAATACATAGGAGGATATAGGATCCCCTTAGCGTATAGCCCGACAAGGTTTGAAGAAATTGGTTCTAGAACCATCAACTAGGATCCCCATAGAAGTTGTACTAATACAATGCATAATTAGACGGGACAAGTTCGGGGAAAATTTGAAGTATCTATGGGTCCTATAGACAAAGGACCACACTCTATCAAAAGCCTTCTCCAAATCTAATTTGATTATCATATCAAAATTAGAGCTTTTTGATCTACGGAGGTTATTCATAATTTCCTGTATAATAATGGCATTATCACAGGCTCTTCTGTTCTTTATAAAACTATATTGGAGGGGGCTGATAAGGTAGGGAATGAAAGGTTTAATCCTATTTGCAATAATCTTAGTGATAATTTTGTACGACGTGTTACAAAGACCAATAGATCTAAAGTTTTTAAGATTATTAGCATTATGAAATTTTGGTATGAGACAAATAAAAGTCTCATTGATACCACTTGGAAAGGATTGAGTTTTGAAAACCTTGTGACAGTAATTAGTAATAGAGTCACCAATGATATGCCGTTATTTCAGGTAAAAAAAGGATATTGTAACGACCCAACCGCTCATTTTGAGCTCTAGTACGTCGTTCAGCAGTTTGAGGCCGTGAGCAGCTCCATTTCAGGTATTATGACCTGTAGGTGTGGTCGGAATTGAATCCTGAAAAGTTTAGAGTTGATTTGGAAAGAAAATTCTCATTTTAGAAGCCTTAAGTTGGAAGAATCAACTAAGATTGGAATTTTGAGTAAACGACCTCCGAATCAGGATTTGAAGGTTCTAGCAGGTTCGTATGATAATTTTGGACTTGGGCGTATGTCCGGGTCGGGTTTTGGATAACCCGGAAGCGTCTCGATGCATATTATGCAAGTCAGCATTTTGAAGAATTTCATAAATTTTGGCTTGAAGTGCATTTCATAGTTATTGGTGTCCGTTTGGGATTTTGAGTCTGGGAATAGCTTCGTGTGGTGATTCTGGAGTTGGGAGCGCGATCGGAAGTGAATTTGGATGTCCGTAGGTCATTTTAGAGTCATTTGACTAAAGATAGAAATTTGAAAGTTTTTGAGAAATCCGACCGGAAGTGGAAGTTTTAATATCAAGGTCAGAATGCGATTCTGGAAGTTGGATCAGGTCTGTAATATCGAATATGACCTGTTTGAAAAATTTGAGGTCAATCGGACGTGATTTGATAGGTTTCGGCATCAGATGCAGAAGTTGGAAATTTCTAAGTTCATAAAGTTGGGATTTGGGTACGATTCGTGGTTTCAATGTTGTTTGATGTGATTTGAGGCCTCGAGCAAGTCCACATTATGTTTTGGAACAGGTTGGTATAATTGGACGGGGTCCTGGGGGCCTCGAGTGGGTTCCGGGTGGTTACCAGATCAATAATTGAAGTTGAAGAAAGCTGAAGGTTGCTGTCATCTAGTGTAACCGCACCTGCAAGGGATTTCGCCGCAGGTGCGGAGCCGCAGGTACGGCTAAGGGCATCGCAGGTGCGAAATTGTGCTGGAGCCAAGGAGGCCGCATGTGCGGGAGATTTGGGCGCACCTGCGGAAGCGCAGTGCGACAAGGGGACCGCAGGTGCGGAACATGAGCCTGGGCAGATTGTCTTTGAGCGAGAATTTGGTCATTTCTCCATCTATTTTCATATGCTATGGGTGATTTTAAGGAGCTTCAAGGAGAGGATTTCGTCAAGGATCTCAAGATAAGTAATTTCTTTACGATTTTGAATTAAATACAAGATTATATGCATGGATTAGACATGGATTTTGGTAGGAACTGGGAAATTATTAAAGAAACCTAGAAAATGGTATTTCAGAGTTTTAGCCACGAATTGAGCATGGAATGTAGAGTAAATTGTATATTTGAAATAGTGGAGCTATGGGTCGAATTTATCTTCGAGAAATTTTGGATTTCGGGCACATGGGCCCGAGGGCATTTTGGTCATTTCACTGAGCAGAGTTGGGAAATTATATAATTTGGAATTGTTGCAAGTATTAGAATATATTTTCATTGGTTTGTCGTTGTTTGGATAGTTTTGGGGCGTTGTGCGTCTGTTGGAGTCGTCGGAAGGGCTTGGAAGTCGGTATTGGAACTTCGGAGCAAAGTAAGTCTCCTTTCTAACTTCGTGAGGGGGAATTGTCCCCCTAGGTGAACTAATTAAGTATGTGTTACTATCTGCGGAGGCTACGTACACACGAGGTGACGGGAATCCGTGCATAGCTACTATTATTCCATGTTCGGGTAGCCTAGGACCCACTAGCACGCCTTACTTGTCGTACATGTGATCTTGTCTGTAATATTAAACTGCTAATATAATTGAAATTGTAATTGAATGACTAAAGAAAATTAGAGTTTATTTTCTTAAGCATCTAAAAAGAGAACTGATTTCCTTCGCAGGCAATTGTGTTTTCCGGATAAGGTTATGTTATTAAACATTATAAAAAGACTTGGCAGGTGAATTTCGAAATAAAAGGATTCAAAACTATTTTGTGGTTTTCAAAATAGAAATCTGTCATTTACTTGAGTATTTGTTTTCCCGACGTAGTCGGGGTGGACTGTTGATTGTGCATGACTGCATGTGACCGCTTCGCAATTTACATTCCACGAGCGGAGTATTATTTCCCCGACTCTCATGGGAGCGGGTCGTACGCCGCGACGGATTTAAAATGTACTTTTGGTACGGGCCGTTCGATCCTCGGCAGTGCATAGACACGATTATTATATTGAGAGGTGCACTTGTGGGACGGGCCGTTCGATCCTCGGCAGTGCACACAGATAATTATTATATTGAGAGATGCACTTTTGGTACGGGCCGTTCGATCCTCGGCGGTGCATAGACATGAGTATTTTATTGAGAGGTGCAATCTTGGTATGGGCCGTTCGATCCTCGGCGGTGCATAGACATGAGTATTTTATTGAGAGGTGCAATCTTGGTATGGGCCGTTCGATCCTCGGCACTGCCTAAAGTTGATTATTATGACGGCTCAGGTCGGTTGTCCTTATCCCGTGTGCGCATGCTAAATTGTTAAATAATTTTCATGTTTTTTGAAGTGATAAGATATTTGGGGAAAATAAAGAAGTAACTGTTGATTTATGATAATTGGGGGAAAACAAAGAGGAAATTGTTTAATTAAGATATTTTGGAAAATATGGAGGAAGTGATAACTGCCTGTTTATTCCCTGTATTTACGTGGATTTCAGTGCCTTATATGTGTTGCTGCTTTGCTACCTTTACATGCCTACCGTGTTCATCTTATGCCGTTAATTAATCTGCTGGCCCTTAGTGAGTGTCTAATTCGACCTCTCGTCACTACCTCTCTGAGGTTAGGGGGGCGACTTACTGAGTGCACATTATTTTGTACTCATGCTACACTTGCTATGCATTTTATTGCACATGTACTTTCATAGCAATGTGGAGGATTCAGAGACTTAGGCGAGCTTCATCATCCGGAGGCGATCCGTAGCTAATAGAGTCTCCCTGGTACTGTATTTATTTTCATTTTGAATTTCCTTGTCCAATTTGTACTTCGGAATGCTTTGTAATGATTATATAAATTCTTAGAAATTGCTCATGTACTTGTGACACCGGGTTCTGGGATGTGTTGGGATATATTTGTTAAAGTGTAATATTTTAAACTATTGTTTTACTTAACAAATTTTATTTAGTTAATATGTAACAAAGTGAAAGGAAATGCTTTTCATAAATGTTAAAAATAGGAAATTGTTTCAATTAATTAATGATTTGCTTGCCTGGCAATGATGTCTGGCGCCATCACAACCTTATGGATTTTGGGTCGTGACAACATGGTATCTGAGTACTAGGTTCCCTTAGGTCTCACGAGTCATGTGCAAGTCTAGTAAAGTCTTGCGGATCGGTACGGAGACGTCTGTACTTATCTTCGATAGTCTGCAGGGCTGTTAGGAGTAATTCCTTTCTTGATTGCTCATCATGCGATTTGATTCCTTTGAGGCTTATGCCTATGTTTATTTCTACCCAATCTTACGTGTCGCGAGCGCTTGCTATGAATCAGGAATTTGAGGAGTAGAAATGGTGCTACGGATGAAATTCGAGATGTTTCTATGTATAATTGGTTGGGGCTGTTGTTATGGCCCTGCAAGAGAATAATATGTTGTTTCAGCTCAGTAGTTGTGTTTCTGAGAGTGTTAAGGATATGCTTAGGCAGTGATGATGCTTGCATTTGGTTATCGTGTGATGTCAATATGATGATAGAATGCTTGCCCGTATGTTAGGGGTGATGAATGGTTTGAAGGGAGGTCTTCTCAGGGTATGATTTCGAGATTTCGGTATTTTAGTTCCGGCAGAGGAAAGGCATTTGGGTTGTGAATGGTCCAGTTGGGGTTAATAAAGTAGTAAGGCTGGGTGTCTTCAAGTGGGGTGGGATATGCACCTGTGACGTGAAGTCGTCGTCATTGATCGAATGGAATGTGTTAAGTTTGTTGGTGCTATAATTTCTTCGGTTGTGTGGGGTCAGAGTATTGTGAAGAAGTATTGAAGAATGCGGTTGGCAGAGAATGATCCTGAATTGAGGCTAGATGGTGGCTCCACTTCTAGGAGGCCAGGTGTAAGAAGCGGAAGTCGAGCAGTCGCAAAGTGGGGGCGCGGCAGCATAGCTTGGAATTTGAAGATATTGTTGCTCATTTAATGGATGTCCATGAGGAGTGGACAGACTAGTAAAGTTGGTAAATGAAGCAGGGCGTATGATGGGGTATTGAAGTCGTAGAGAGCGTGCATTTCAGCGTCATTGGAAGGTGTCCGCAGGTGATTTCCACAGGTGGGTTATCTTCTGTGAGTGGGTTAGCGGTGGTATGGTTGGCAAGTAGTTGTGAGAGGTTCTTGTGGATATTCGGTAGGAGACGGAATGATGCTAGAGAATTTGAGTATTTAGGGAGTGCTAGCAAGAGGATTTGGAAGAATTTGGACGGATTGGTTGAGCAAGATCGCATTATCAAAGGAGAAAGGATCTCGGCAGGATCTAGAGTGGTGCAAGGAGTAGCTTTGGGCTAAGTGGGGGAGTCCCACCATCTGCAGTTGGGTTGTAGGGTTGTCTTCTCATAGGGTTGCGGATTGTCAGCGTGTTGGCAAGTTGTTTTAGCTAAGGGAAAGGAGTAAAATGGTGATTGTGCGTGAGATTTGACGAATGTGTGCAAAAGTTGGCCCTGTCTNGTGAGGGGTTCTAGTGGCTATTCGGTAGGAGGCGGAATGTGTGAATGATGCTAGAGAATTTGAGTATTTAGGGAGTGCTAGCAAGAGGATTTGGAAGAATTTGGACGGATTGGTTGAGCAAGATCGCATTATCAAAGGAGAAAGGATCTCGGCAGGATCTAGAGTGGTGCAAGGAGTAGCTTTGGGCTAAGTGGGGGAGTCCCACCATCTGCAGTTGGGTTGTAGGGTTGTCTTCTCATAGGGTTGCGGATTGTCAGCGTGTTGGCAAGTTGTTTTAGCTAAGGGAAAGGAGTAAAATGGTGATTGTGCGTGAGATTTGACGAATGTGTGCAAAAGTTGGCCCTGTCTGGCCAGGGTTAGGATTTGGAAGATTCAGAATTTTGCTTAAGGCATAGGGAAGTTGCCAGGGTAGTGACTCAGTCACGTGCTTCAAGGAAAACGGTGTTCAGGTGCTAGAAGAGCCTTGGAGTAGATTGTATTCGGGGCAGTCAGAGTGGGTGACTCTCGATAGCGGTCCTAGTGAATTCAAAAGTTAAGAATGTGGCGTTTAAGGGTTTCAGGCAGCAGTATGATCGAGAATTGAGCTTTTGCAGAGTAATTTATGAGAAAAAGGAACATGGTTAGAATACTCTATGATATGTTTCAGCATGCAAGATAGTATTGGAGAAGTGAGAGAAATGAACTCCGGATTGTAGAAAGATTATTAGGAGGGTATGAGACGGGTTGCGGGATTTAGGTAGCATAGTCTCGTGAATCAAGGTCACTCGGGATGAGTGAGGGTTGAGTTTGCTATGAGTAGAAGGAAGTTGCTATTATTCCTGGAGCAATTGAAGATGGTTAAAAGAAAATAGATTGATTAGCCATGGTTGAAATGGCACGTTTGCGGCAGTGATAAGTTCCTTCGGTGTGATTAAGTTATGCATGTGGTTTGTGCCGGTGTGTGCGGGGCTTGTCGGCCGTCGTAATGGATTCCATGTGGGAGAATTTGAGTGCTATGGCATGTCAGATATAGGCGGATCCCGGAGGGGTTATAGTGGTATAGGCTACTACTTAAGGATTTGCATGTTGGATGATTGTGGGAATTCACTCGTCTCTTGAGATGGTACTCTTGAATTGAGTTCAGTAAAAGGTCTTTATATGATGAAGTGTCCACCCTATTGGTGGTTCAGAAGTTATGATGGAAATTCTTGTGCTACCTCATATTAGCATGTTAGGTGCGGTAAGCAGTATGTACTGGGAGTAAGAATCCAGATTGCGGTTCGGTGTTAATAAGGATGTCATGAGCTCGGAGGAGCAAGAAAAAGTTATTTGAAAGTTCAGAGTAAGCTGGTGTTATCTTCAGTGTCACCTAAGATTGATATCCGGTTGAAGAGGCTTTGTACCCTGGTTATGGGTTCTTGATTTGTCTTAAAACATAGTATGGCCAGTGGTGGATTGTGGGGTGTTTGTCCCGGCTATGATGGTTGTTCTCGCGTATTATGAGAGAAGTGGGTTAATATGGACCCAGGTAAAATCTATTAGCTTAGTTTGGTGCGACCAAGGTGGATCGATGTTTGTGGATGGATTTAAATATGACTATGGGCGTCGTATGAGCCAGGCATGTTCATTTTAGTATAGCGCTCCTCAAGGAGGGGTGTTGGGATATCACGTGATTGTTCCATCTTCGTCAAATTCATGTGTTATTATGATTGTGTCGTGTGAGTTGTGAAATGGCTTGATAATTTCTTATGTGTTGAGGTCCCGCGTAGTGATGATGTTATGTGAGCAGGATGACTCTTGAGATCCAGAGTATATATATATCGCACCTCAGTTGTGCTTGAGTTTTGTAAGAATATGGCTTTATCCGTCTCCCCAGGATGGTATTATGCACTTAGTGTGCTTATGATCAATATTCAGAAATTTGTAATAGTGAGCACTTCAGCTCGTGTATATTTCCTTACGTGAATTTTATGTTATTTGGATTGGGTGGCACGCTGCCACGGTTATGTTATTTGGATCAGGTGGCACGTCGCCACGGGCATGATATTTGGATCGGATGGCACGCCGCCACGGGTATGTTATTTGGATCGGGTTGCATGCCGCAACAGTGTGATGATGAGAAGGGTTAATATGTATTTATTTTTCTTATGTTTTATTTCCTAATTTCTGAGAAAAGTTCATATTAGTTGCGTGAGTGGAATAGTCCCTTCCTGAGTCATTTCTTATTTATCATGTTCGAGTTATGGCCTATTGGCGCAATGTGGTATCATGTGAGACTGTTGGTCATGTTTGAGGTGATTTGTTGTCTGAGCAGTTCATACTGGGTGAGACGGGAATATCGGATTAGGGATCAGTGCGATAAGGTTATGTGAAGTGTATATTAAAGAACAAATACCATTATTCAGGTTCATAATGAAGTGATGATTCTAGTCAGGATGAGGTATTCAAGGATTTGTTAACTATGCAGTTGGGTATGAATTTCTGCACATTTCCTCCGTTGTGGTGGTATCGTCAGCATTATAGCAGGATGTATGTATATTTGTTATGAGGTGCATCAGGAGCACCAGATTCGTGAAATTTTGGCTATTAAGGTTCAGGGAGTGTCATTGTGGTTAGATGATGGATTATGCGGTGTATGGTGCCGATTCAGAAAAGGTACGCAATTGTGTTCTAGTGCCTCGTGTGGTAGTTGATACGGTGATTATCTGATGGAAGTAGGCCTGGCAGAAAAATTTCAAGTGTTAGAATTAGGTTCTGAGCTTATTATATGGATAAAAGAAGAATCTTAAGATTTGATTAAGCTAATGGGTTGTAGTAGCACGGACAGGTGCTCGAGGTGTTAAACAATGATTTCAGATAACTCCATAGCAGTTTTTGGCACGTTCGAGGACGAACGTCGGTTTAAGTAGGGGAGAATGTAACGACCCGACCGGTCATTTTGAGCTCTAGCGCATCGTTCAGCGGTTTGAGGCCGTGAGCAGCTCCATTTCAGGTATTATGACTTGTAGGTGTGGTCGGAATTGAATCCCGAAAAGTTTAGAGTTGATTTGGAAAGAAAATTCTCATTTCAGAAGCCTTAAGTTGGAAGAAATCAACTAAGATTGGAATTTTGAGTAAACGGCCTCCGAATCAGGATTTGAAGGTTCCAGCAGGTTCGTATGATGATTTCAGACTTGGGCTTATGTTCGAATCGGGTTTTGGATAACCCGGGAGAGTCTCGATGCATATTGTGGAAGTCAGCATTATGAAGAATTTCATAAATTTTGGCTTGAAGTGCATTTCAGAGTTATTGATGTCCGTTTGGGATTACGAGTCTGGGGATAGTTTCCTGTGGTGATGCTGAAGTTGGGAGCGCGATCAGAAGTGAATTTGGATGTCTGTAGGTCATTTTGGAGTCATTTGGCTAAAGATAGAAATTTGAAGGTTTTTGAGAAATCCGACCAGAAGTGGAAGTTTTGATATCAAGGTCCGAATGCTATTCTGGAAGTTGGAGCAGGTCTGTAATGTCGAATATGAATTGTGTGCAAAATTTGAGGTCAATCGGACGTGGTTTAATAGGTTTCGGCATCGGATGCAGAAGTTGGAAATTTCTAAGTTCATAAAGTTGGGATTTGAGTGCAATTCGTGGTTTCGATATTTTTTGATGTGATTTGAGGCCTCGATCAAGTCCGCATTATATTTTGGAACAGGTTTGTATAATTGGACGGGGTCTCGGGGGCCTCGGGTGGGTTCCGGGTGGTTAACAGATCAATAATTGAAGTTGAAGAAAGCCAAAGGTTGCTGTCATCTGTTGTAACCGCACATGCGAGGCTTTGGCCGCAGGTGCGGAGCCGCAGGTACAAATAAGGGTGCCGCAGGTGAGAAATTGTGCTGGAGTCAAGGATGCCGCAGGTGCGGGAGATTTGGGCGCACCTGCGGAAGCACAGGTGCGACAAGGGGACCGCAGGTGCGGAACATGAGCCTGGGTAGATTGTTTTTACGCGAGAATTTGGTCATTTCTCTATCTATTTTCATATGCTATGGGCGATTTTGAGGAGCTTCAAGGAGAGGATTTCATCAAGGATCGCAAGATAAGTAATTTCTTCACGTTTTTTAATTAAATACAAGATTATATGCATGGATTAGACATGGATTTTGGTAGGAATTGGGAAATTATTAAAGAAACCTAGAAAATGGTAATTCGGAGTTTTAGCCCTGAATTGAGCATGGAAGGTAGAGTAAATTGTATATTTGAACTAGTGGAGCCATGGGTAGAATTTATCTTCGAGAAATTTCGGATTTCGGGCACGTGAGCCCGAGGGCATTTTGGTCATTCCACTGAGCGGAGTTGGGAAATTATATAATTTGGAACTGTTGCAAGTATTAGAATATATTTTAATTGGTTTGTCGTTGTTTGGATAGTTTTGGGGCGTTGTGCGTCCGTTGGAGTCGTCGGAAGGGCTTGAAGCCGTTATTGGAACTTCAGAGCAAGGTAAGTCTCCTTTCTAACTTCGTGAGGGGAATTGTCCCCCTAGGTGAACTAATTAAGTATTTGTTACTATCTGGGGGGGCTACGTACGCACGAGGTGACAAGAGTTCGTGCGTAGTTGCTATTATGCCATGTCCGGGTAGCCTAGCACCCACTAGCATGCCTTACTTGTCGTACCTGTGATCTTGTCTGTAATATTAAACTGATAATATAATTGAAATTGTAATTGAATGACTCAAGAAGATTAGAGTTTATTTTCTTAAGCATCTAAAAGGAGAATTGATTTCCTTCGCGGACAATTGTGTTTTCCGGATAAGGTTATGTTATTAAACATTATAAAAAGACTTGGCAGGTGAATTTCGAAATAAAAGGATTCAAATACTATTTTGTGGTTTTCAAAATAGAAATCTGTCATTTACTTGAGTATTTCTTTTCCCGACGTAGTCGGGGTGGACTGTTGATTGTGCATGACTGCATGTGACCGCTTCGCAATTTACATTCCGTGAGCAAAGTGTTATTTCCCCCACTCTCATGGGAGCGGGCCGTACTCCACGGCGGATTTAAAATGCACTTTTGATATGGGCCGTTCGATCCTCGGCAGTGCATAGACATGATTATTATATTGAGAGGTGCACTTATGGGACGAGCCGTTCGATCCTCGAAAGTGCACAGAGATGATTATTATATAGAGAGATGCACTTTTGGTACGGGCCGTTCGATCCTCGGCAGTGCATAGACATGAGTATTTTATTGAGGGATGCACTTTTGGTACGGGCCGTTCGATCCTCGACAGTGCACATAGTTGATTATTATGACGTCTCAGGCCGGTTGTCCTTATCCCGTATGCGCATGCTAGATTGTAAAATATTTTTCATGATTTTTGAAGTGATAAGATATTTGGGGAAAATAAAGAAGTAACCGTTGATTTATGATAATTGCGGGAAAACAAAGAGGAAATCGCTTAATTAAGATATTTTGGAAAATATTGAGGAAGTGGTAACTGTCTGTTTATTCCCAGTATTTATGTGGATTTCAGTGCCTTATATGTGTTGCTGCTTTGCTACCTTTACATGTATACTGTGTTCATCTTATGCTGTTAGTTTATCTGCTGGCCCTTAGTGAGTGTCTAATTCGACCTCTCGTCACTACCTCTCTAAGGTTAGGCGGGCGACTTACTGAGTACATGTTGTGCATTTTATTGCACAGGTACTTCCATAGCAATGTGGAGGATTCAGAGACTTAGGCGAGCTGCATCATCCGGAGGCGATCCGCAGCTGACAGAGTCTCCCTCGTACTGTATTTATTTTCATTTTGAATTTCCTTGTCCAATTTGTACTTCGGATAGGCTTTGTAATGATTGTATAAATTCTTAGAAATTGCTCATGTACTTGTGACACCGGATTCTGGGATGTGTTGGGATATATTTGTTAAAGTGTAATATTTTAAACTATTATTTTACTTGACAGATTTATTTAGTTAATATGTAACAAAGTGAAATGAAATGCTTTTCATAAATGTTAAAAACATGAAATTGTTTCAATTAATTAATGATTGGCTTGCCTGGCAATGATGTCCAACGCCATCACGATCTTATGGATTTTGGGTCGTGACAGATGTATTCCATCCGGACCAGGTGCTTTGAATGGCTTAAAAGAAAATATTGCCTTGATAATTTCCATATTTGATAATGGTTTATCAAGGCTACTTAGGTCAACATTGTTATGGCATAAGGGATCACTCAAGATAACACTATTGTGGGTGATAGTTTTGGATGTCTTAAAGTCCTCCATAAAGAAAGATAGAGTATGGTCCATGATTTGTTTAGGGTATGAAATCCAGTCCCCATTATCATTAGTGAAGTACATAATCACATTACGACGTTTACGATTAGAAGCCATAATATGATAATACTTGGTATTAGCACCAAACTCGTTGAGCCAATTGATTATAGATCGCTCCATTTTTAGAATATTATTGTACTCAAGTTGCAATTTAGATTCTAAATCTTATAAAAAGAGACTATTTTGATTAGAAGAGGAAGACTGGATTCTATTTAGTCTAGCTATAATCCTTTTTTCTTTTTAAAAATGTCTCCACACGTATTATTTTTTCACTTGATGACTTCATCCTTAAAATAGCTTTGAACAGTAACAAGATCATTATCATTCCAACAGTGTTTAACGATGTTAATAAAATCAGGGTGTCTACACCAAATTTTTTCCAATCTAATAAGTTTACTAAAATGATTCACATTCTTAGGAATAAGGTTAATTAGCAAGGGATTATGATCGGAATGGATTTTAGGAAGGTGAATAACCATCGCTTTGGGATATAATGATAACCATTTCTTGTTAACGTTCTATCTAGTCTTTCCATAATTAAACCCCTAGATTTATTCCTATGGTTAGACCATGTTTGCACCCCTAGATGTTAATGCTATTCCATAATGAATTGTTATGCCTATGGTTAACGGGGGTTTCCTCCAAATTTGTCATTTGAACTAAAAATATCATTGAAATTTCCCCCTAATGACCAAGGGCCCTTATAACTATTATGAATATTTTCTATATTTTTCCATAAGTCAAGTCCTTTTTTCAAGCTTAGTGCTAGCATAAATAGAGGAAAAAATCCAAGTAGATTGAGAGGGAATTACCTCAACAGTGGCATGGATTTCCTGATTTCTCTTTAACGAAGTTATGAACCTTGACGACACTGGAATCCCATAGGATAACCATACCTCCAGACTTCCCTTCACAAGAACCTCAATCATTTCCAAGAAAGCAAAGTCACTTAGGAGTCAGATGTGATTTTCCATCCATGTTTCCAATAGAGTCACCATGCACGGCTCATGTGTATCTACCATTTCCCTAAGTTCATATGGAAGTTATCATTGTTACCTCCACATATTTTCCATATTATTATGTCAGTTGGTCGATACATCATTGCATGGTTTTTGGTTGGGCCATTTTCTGTCTGTGCTTGCAGCACTGGGTTCCTCCTTAGTGAAGGGACTAGTATCATCGCATGGTTCCCCACTGTTGGGTCTTGTGGAGGCCGCATGTCTATCGAGAACTTGTATAAGGCTGGTGGGTAGCTGAGAGGGTACCTCTTCTCTTGCACTTCCCTGAATATATATACCTTTACATCGTTTAGACTTGAAAATCCACTATTTTATCTGACCCTAGCAAGTTCATCCCTTCTACTTGCATTTCTTGGTGATCATCTAGTTCTGGTACATTGAGGTGGTTTTGTGGACTGGGCTGGTTTACTGGAGGAGGAGAAATTTCTTGGTTTTGTGCTTGGGTTTGAGCTGCACTCCATGGTATGAAGATTAGGTTCATCAGTGCGATCTCTCCTGGTGGGAAGAAGGGGAGATCCATTGTTCTGTTTTGTGGTGGAAGAGGGTTGAAGTGATGAGGCAGATTCCAATGGCTTCTCATTGCATGTTCTTGGCTTGCATTCACCGATGGAGCTAGTGGGTGAAGGACATTGTTTAACCAAACATTGTTTTAGTAATTGTTCATAGCCATGTGCATTCCCTCGGATACTAGTTGGGCTAGGAAGTGTGAGTTTTCGAGAATGTTTATCGTTTCTTGGCCATACAATATCATGTTGAATGATATTATATGACCCATTAGGGCTTGTTCTATCCAGGATAATGGTTGGTGGTCTTGAGGAAGAGGGGGTTGAATAAAGAAAATGGTTTGATTTCCCGTCTGAGTGGTTGAGTTTGGAGGAAGATTTGCCATTTTGTGTGATCTTTGGCGTCGTAAGATTTGGACTAGTTTGTATCTTCTCCTTAGGGAGGTTGGTAGTCTTGCAAGATATTTGGTTTATAGAGACAATTTGTTCCTCGTTGGTAGAGTAGGTAGTGGGTTGAGATGTAGGTTTAAATAGGTTGGCAATTATTGATTCTACTTGCATGCCTTGGTTTCTTGAGGGGGGAGAGATTTTATACAGATTTGGGGTGTTCATAGGGTTAGGCACGCGTTTTGTTTCATTCGCCATTTGCGCATCCAATGGAAAGTTATGGGCAGGTGGGTCCAAATCTTCTTCCATGCAAGTAGTAATATTTTCTAGAGGGGTATTAGGGTTGTTTGCTTTAGCGGGTAAACCCATTGCCTTACAATGGAGAAGGGAATTAGGGAGGGAGTTAGAGCAGTTATTAACGTTATTAAGGATATTTTTTGAGTGCAAGGGATTTAATATAGTCTCCGACACGTGGTTGTTGGTTAGCTGCAAAGTTTCCACATCCTTAGTAGTGAATTCTAGGGGTTCTTTTTGAGTTTTTTGTTTCTTTTTTATTTTGGACTATGGGCGGATTCTCCAAAGCCAAAAATCTATTTTCACTGGTTATGTGATTAACTGGAAAAAAAAAACTGATCATTAGAGGTGATCTTTGTCTTTGAAGAATTTTGATTGCTAATAGGATTATAGTTAGCATTAGTGAGACGAGAAGGAACAAATGTACCTGGAACCTCATGTGAAGTGGAAGTAACTATACCTGGTTTTAGGCGTGCCACATTCTTTTTCTCATTGGCTTTTTTTTTTCTTGTAAAGCTGACCGTCTGCCAAACTCCTTCATTCATTACTTGGGTATCAATGCTGGCACTGGATTGGGGAGTCGAATGGTTTGGCATAACTAGTGTCCTGATTGGCATGGGTTTGATATGTAGGCATTTAATTGATATGTGCCCTAATCTCCCACAAGCTTTGCAAAAGAAGTTTTCACCCTCGTATTGGACAATTTGCTTATGATTTCCAATGTGTATAAGAGGGATAACTGGTTCCTCAAGTGGTAGTTCAATGCATAATCTTGCATAATGGCCTCGTAAGGTCGAAGATGTACATGAATCTATTTTTAATAATTTTCCAATGGTGTTACATATTTTTTTCTAAAATGAGACCATCATAGAATTCAGTTTGTAATTGTGGTAGACGAACCCAAACAACTGTAAGAGAATCTCTATGGTTGATAGATACAGTTTTGTTCTTCCAAAGAGAGATGAATTTAGTGTCCCTCTATAGAAGTGGAGATTTTTGTTGGCTGACTAGAACCTTGTGCTAATGATTGATAATTGTTAAGTGTGGGGGTTAGAACATTGATGAAGGAGCTATGCTCACCCGCTACTAATTTCTCTTGGAAACTTGAACCAAGACTATTAGACATAGCATGAGTGGATTTAGGATCTATATCAGGTGGTTTGGGAGGGATTTGGTTTGACTGGTTTGAGATTGCCATGGCCACTGACTTAGTTTGGGCGGTTGAAGAGAAGGAACTCGAAGTTTCTTTAAGCTTCTAATATCATTGATAATGTAAGAATAGTTATTTTACCAGTTTTAGCACAAACTATACCTAATTATTATTATTATTATTTACTTAATATCACTATTACTAGTATTAGTAAGCTAATATTTTTATTAGTATATTATTATTATTATAAATAATAATAATAATAATAATAATAATAATAATAATAATAATAATAATAATAATAATAATAATAATAATAATAATAATAATAATAATAATAATAATAATAATAATAATAATAATAATAATAATAATAATAATAATAATAATAATAATAATAATAATAATAATAATAATAATAATAATAATAATAATAATAATAATAATAATAATAATAATAATAATAATAATAATAATAATAATAATAATAATAATAATAATAATAATAATAATAATAATAATAATAATAATAATAATAATAATAATAATAATAATAATAATAATAATAATAATAATAATAATAATAATAATAATAATAATAATAATAATAATAATAATAATAATAATAATAATAATAATAATAATAATAATAATAATAATAATAATAATAATAATAATAATAATAATAATAATAATAATAATAATAATAATAATAATAATAATAATAATAATAATAATAATAATAATAATAATAATAATAATAATAATAATAATAATAATAATAATAATAATAATAATAATAATAATAATAATAATAATAATAATAATAATAATAATAATAATAATAATAATAATAATAATAATAATAATAATAATAATAATAATAATAATAATAATAATAATAATAATAATAATAATAATAATAATAATAATAATAATAATAATAATAATAATAATAATAATAATAATAATAATAATAATAATAATAATAATAATAATAATATTGTTATCTTCTTTCTCATTCATATCTTAATCGTATTTATTGTTACCTTTCACGAAAAGTATTTTTATTTCTTTTATCTCACTAAGCGAGAATATTTTTTTTGCAATAACTTTTAAATATTACGAAACTATATTTGATAAATCTTGCGGCATCTTACAATTTATATTTTGTTTAAACATTAGTAATTTTAATTAGGTATAATAAATAAATTAGTTACTTGCGTATTTTCTTTGTATGAAATTAGAAGCCCAAAGAATCTGGAAAGAAGAAAGGAAATTCAACCTAGTTAGTAGCCCAAAGCAGCCCAAACATTAGCACATACATGATTCCAAATTCTTCTAAAGGCCAAAACTGCATAAAATATCTCTCAATTTAGATTCCAAAAATCATACATTTAATTGCATTTAAGTTTTACATCAATTCCATCACTCTGACCATTTAACCCACCTACCTCACCCCTGCTCTCTTCGCTCTCTGCCCAAATTCACGAGAGACCATTTTGCTTCCTCTTTCTTTCTTCAAAACACCAAAAACCTCATAATAACAGGCTAAGGTCTCACCATTTATGAAAATACTTTCAAGTAGGAGAATATAATTTTGATCATTGACCAAATCAAGAGCAGGCACTCTGTCTGTTTCTGCTATGGCCTCAACGTTCGAATTCGAACGACCATTTTGACTTAGGATTCAAACTCTACACCTAAAAATCCTGCAAAGATCCCGCCTAGAGAAGCCGTAGAAATCATAGTCGCGCACTTATAAGTATCAGTGTTTGGCACCATCTTGAAAAAAAAGCTCTTAGTCGCCCCCATTTCACCCCAAAATTTGAGACTTTCACCCCCCCCCCCCCCCCCCCACCAATTACTAGAGAAACACCTTTGTCCATCGCTATTGCTTATGATTCTCAAACTTACTGCTTTTCGCTCCCGCTTCCTTTAAAGCACTCTCTAAAAATTCTAGCTTTTCTTTTGATATTTATCGCTATTGGTTGATTTTTAGTCAAAGCAGAGCTATTTTGGTATTTTTGCGGAATCCTTTGAAGTAGTTAGTTCGAGGTCGGAGTTCGATAAATCCAAGACCCTCGCCCTAGTTCACTGCCCCAAAAAAGGTTAGTATTTGAAATATTTTTTTTCTCTTCTTTAAATATCTGAAATGATTGTACGTTTGTTTGAATGAACTTTATTATATTAGGTGTGTGAATTGTGATTTAGAGTTGATTAGTGTGCAGAGATTATGA
The DNA here is from genome assembly GCA_005239525.1 of Nicotiana knightiana. NCBI lineage: Eukaryota > Viridiplantae > Streptophyta > Magnoliopsida > Solanales > Solanaceae > Nicotiana > Nicotiana knightiana. The sequence continues at coordinate 47,211 of ML382564.1, read as the reverse complement.
ACTTAGGTATTCTGTTTGAATAAAATTTAAATGAAAGTGAAGAGTTTGACTAAGTAATTATATGAATAGACAGCTGATAATAGTATGCAGTTCTTAATATTGGCCTTTCCTTTAAGGTGTTATCATCTGCATCTTTCTTTGATCAAAGTAACCAATTTAAAATTTTTATCCAGCGTGTATTTATAAGCTAAAATGTTTTCCTATGAGTTAACTCTATGATTATTGTTGTCTTTTCATGTTCAAAATATGATTTTGAGCTTGCTGCTCTTCTAGTTTAAATGCCATAGAAAGCACTATGCTAGAAAAATAACTTTCTAGTTATGTAGTTTAAATGATTACTTTATTTTAGCAATGAGTTAGAAAATCTTTTTTGTAGAATCATGTATAAGTTTCCTATGAGTGTAATAATTTTCTAATGTAATTAAAAGAGGTAATAATAATATGTAAATGTGTCACGAACCGAAATCCCACCGTTGGGACCGTGATGACGTCTAACGTTGAATCCGCTAGACAAACCAACGTTCTGGTTAACATGCTTATTTACTTATTATTAGGCATTTAACGAAAAAGCGATAAACGAGAACAAGTTTAAATAATAATGCAGAAGCTATGAAATATAACATCTCGAGTATCTGATTCTACAAAATCCTTAGTAACACCCCAGAACTGGTACCACAAATCCACGGACTGTCTAAGAATACTAAAAACAAAGTTTGAATAAACAATACAATTGTCTCCAAAATACTAGAGAAGACAGAAAGAGAAGGAATGAGATAGAGGAGGTGACGCCAAGGCCTGCGGACACCTTCAGAACTACCTCAGTGTCGGCTGTGGAGTGAAGGATACTCCCTCGATCACTGTCCACCGGGTCCGGTACCGTAATATGCACAACATAAAGAAGTACAGGTGTAGAATCAGTACAACCGACCTCATGTACTGAGTAAGTGCCGAGCCTAACCTCGGCAAAGTATTGACGAGGCTAGGACATGACAAATAATAAATACCTGCGCAATTCAATAATATGTTACAGAAATAACGGCAGGAAGCAAACAGTTAAGTACAATTACGGGGAAAACATGCTGGGGTACAAAGGGGAAAACAGATATTGAATAACAGAGCAAGGCAACCGTCTAAGTATCAAAATAACAACAGATAACAAACAAGTGCACGACATCACCCTTTGTGCTTTACTCTCGTTCTTACCAAAACAAGCGCATGGCGTCACCCTTCGTGCTTTTACCTCACAATATCATGGAACGACAATATCCTTCGTGCATTATCTCTCATATCATGGAACCGCATCACCCTTCGTGTTTTTAAAATCACAATATCGACACGACATTGACCTTCGTGCTTTTAAATATAAAATCATGGCACGACATCACCATTCGTACTTTACACACTCATCCTAACAATGCAATAAATAAATACACGGCATCACCCTACGTGATTCATACTCTTCCTCACCCAAAAAATAACCAGAACAACAATTTGGAAAGGAATAACCACAATACAAACCATAATTTACAACATCTCGGCAAGGGAACAATAACAGAAATATCACCGTCCCGGCAAGGGACACAACTATAACCAATCTCACTGAATGTATAACATAACCAAATAATCCTCAACCTAACAACTAATCAATTGTGTTCACAACCAAGTATTTCCAACAATTGAATAATCTCCAAAATGAAATCTACTTCATAACATAGTAGATATCGAAGAAAAACGCATTTACCATAAGAAATGACTCACGGGCATGCTTGACAACAAGGTATAGGTACTCGTCCCCTCACCTATACATTGAACATGATAATAACACGTAGCACATATGACTCAACACCTATTCCCTCAAGCTAAGGTTAGGCCAAACATTTACCTCGACTCAAAGAATCCAAATCAAGCCTCTAGCACAGCCTTTCCTTTCGAACCTGACTCCAATTCAATAGTATCTAGACATAATTGACTCAATAACATCACTAAATGCTTAACAATTCAATTCCAATGCTTAAATATAGAATTCCCAACTTTCTTTCAAAAATTCCAAAAATCGACCCCGGGCCCACTTGGTCCAAACATGAGGTTCGGACCAAAACTCGATCACCCATTCCTCCCACGAGCCCGAATATATAATTTGTTTTGAAATTCGACCCCAAAACGAGGTCAAATTCCCAAATAATCAAAAGCCCTAACTCTACCCATAACCCCAATTTTCTACCCTAAATCACATGTTTTAGGCCTAAAATCTAGTGGCGTTGATATAAATGGAAGAAAACGAGGTTAGGATTACATACGTATGAAGCTATGGTGAAGGGGTTCTTCAAAAATCCCCCAAGGAGGTGTGGAGAAGAAGAAGTTGTCAAAAATGGGTTCAATCCCGTAAGTGTTCTGTTTTTAGACTTTAAAATAACTGGGCGTTTATGGTCTATGTGATCGCGAAGTAAGAGATGCGATCGCATAATGGATTGGTTTCTAAAGCTACGCGATCACGAGTGCAAGTGTGCGATCGCACAGAACATTAACCCTCACCCTACGCGATCGCAAANCCCCCCCCCCCCCCCCCAGCTCACCTGACCCCCTATGCGATCGCAACTATGACTATACGATCGCATAGTGCAACAAATTCCTCTCTCCTCACACACTGCTATGTGATCGCAACTGCACCTATGCGATCCAATAGTGTAACACACCATACACCAGAAAATGCATTTTACACCAGATTTTTCCTAAGTTTTGCACTCTGACACCTACCTGAAACTCACCCGAGCCCTCAGGGCTCTAAACCAAATATATCCACAACCTCAAAAACATACCACGAACTTATTCATGTAATCAAAACACCAAAATAACATCATAAACATCAAATTAAACCTCAAAATCAATGAAATTTCTTTAAACTTCCAAAACTTCTAAATTTTCCATTTTCGATCCAAATCACGTCAAACTAAGTCCGTTTCTCACCAAATTTCACAGATAACACATATAAAACATATTGAACCTGTTCCAGACTCCGGAACCAAGATACGAGCCCGATATCACAGGTTTCACATCAAATTTCATTTTCAAAAACCTCTATATTTTTTAGAAAACAATTTTTCTTTAAAAATTAATTCCTTGGACTTGGGACCTCGGAATTCGGTTCCGGGCATATGCCCAAGTCCCATTTTTTTCCTACGGACCCTCGGGGATTGTCAAATCACAGATCCGAGTCCATTTACCAAAAATGTTGACCAAAGCCAACATTATTCAAATTTCAACACAAAAATATCATTTTATCAGTTTTTCACATAACGGCTTCCCGGCTATACGTCCGGGCTGCGCAGGCAAATCGAGGTGATATATAAGGAGGTTTTCACAGCCTCGAAACACAGATTTAGCTAAAATTACACGGGGTGACCTTTTGGGTCATCACAATCTCCACCTCTAAAATAATTGTTCGTCCTCGAACGGACATATAATGGTACCTGAATCGGGGAAAAGATGGGGATATCGGCTCCGCAGATCGGACTCGGGCTCCCAGGTAGCTGCCTCAATAGGCTGACCTCTCCACTGAACACGGGCCGAAGGATAACTCTTCGATCTCAACTGACAAACCTGCCGAGCTAATATGGCTAACGGCTCCTCCTTATAAGATAAATCCTTGTCCAACTGGACACCGCTAAAGTCAAGTACATGAGATGGATCAGCGATATACCTCCGAATCATAGATACGTGAAACACAGGATGCACGACCGATAAACTAGGTGGCAAAGCAAGTCTGTAGGCCACCTCTCCTACCTTATCCAGAATCTCAAAGGGGCCAATGTACCTAGGGTTCAACTTGCCCTTCTTCCCGAACCTCATCACGCCTTTCATGGGAGACACTCGAAGAAATAACCGGTCTCCAACCATAAATGCCAAATCACAAACTCTACGATCCGCATAACTCTTTTGCCTGGACTGAGTTGTGCGAAGTCTATCCTGAATGATCTTCACCTTATCCAAGGCATCGTGAACTAACTCTGAACCCAACAATCTAGCCTCTCCCAGCTCGAACCACCCAACTGGCGACCGACACCTCCTACCATACAACGCCTCATAAGGAGCCATCTGGATGCTCGACTGGTAGTTGTTGTTGTAGGCAAACTCAGTTAAAGGCAAAAACTGGTCCCATAAACCTCCAAAATCAATGACACATGCTCGCAACATATCCTCCAAGATCTGAATGGTACATTCGGATTGTCTGTCCGTCTGAGGATGAAATGCTCAAATCAAACCGTGTGTCCAACTCACAATGAAATACCATCTAGAAAAGGGAGGTAAACTGAGTACCTCGGTCGAAAATAATGGACAAGGGCACACCATGCAATCGAACAATCTCCCTCGTGTAGATTTTTGCCAACTTCTCCGCCAAATACGAACTGATAAAGGAATGAAGTGTGATGACTTGGTCAGCCTATCCACAACGACCCACACCGCATCAAACGTCCTCTGAGTCCATGGGAGCCCAACTACGAAATCCATGGTGATACGCTCCCACTTCCACTCGGGAAGCTCAATCTGCTGCATCAAACTATCGGATCTTTGGTGCTCGTACTTAACTTGCTGACAGTTCAAGCACCAAGCTACATATTCCACAATGTCTTTCTTCATCCTCCGCCACCAATAATGCTGCCGCAAGTCCTAGTACATCTTTGCGGCGCCCGGATGAATGGAATACCGGGAACTATGGGCCTCCTGCAAGATCAACTCACGAATACCATCAACCTCAGGCGCACAAATACGACTCTGCATCCTCAAGAATCCATCACCATTAAATGTAACCTTCTTGGGACCTCCGTGCCGGACCGTATCTCTAAGAACACATAAATGGCGATCATCATACTGCATGTCCCGAATACGATCATACAATGAAGAACGGGCCACAGTATGGGTCAAAACACTGCCAGTCTCAGTAACCTCCAATCTCATGAACCGATTGGCCAAATCCTGAACATCTAAAGCAAGCGGTCGCTCCCCGACCGCTATATAAGCAAGACTACCCATACTGGATGACTTCCGGCTCAAAGCATCGGCTACCGCATCGGCCTTCCCCGGATGATATAAGATGGTAATGTCGTAGTCCTTCAACAACTCTAACCATCTCCTCTACCTCATTCAACTCCTTCTGCTTGAACAAATACTGCAAACTCTTATGATCCGTGAACACCTCACATGGCACCCCATACAGATAATGCCTCCAATTCTTCAACGCATGAACAATAGCTGCTAACTCTAAATCATGAACTGGATAGTTCTTCTCATGAACCTTCAACTGACGTGAAGCATAAGCTATAACCTTGTCATCCTGCATCAACACTGCACCAAGTCCTACCTGTGAAGCATCACAATACATGGTATAAGGCCCTGAACCCGTGGGAAAAACCAACACCAGTATCGTGGTCAAGGCTGTCTTGAGCTTCTGAAAGCTCGCCTCACACTCATCTGACCACCTGAATGGGACACCCTTCTGAGTCAACTTGGTCATCAGAGCTGTAATAGATGAAAAACCCTCTACAAACCGGCGATAATAACCTGTTAATCCCAAGAAACTACGAATATCTGTAGTTGAGGTGGGTCTAGGCCAATCTCTGACTGCTGAGCTCTTCTTGGGATCCACCTGAATACCCTCTACCGACACAGGATGGCCCAGAAATGCCACCGAACTCAACCAGAACTCACACTTAGAAATCTTGGCGTACAACTGACTATCCCTCAAAGTCTGGAGGACGACTCGAAGGTGCTGCTCATGCTCCTCACGGCTATGGGAGTAAATCAAAATATCATCAAAGAAAACAATCACAAATGAGTCCAAATAGGACATGAACACTCGGTTCATCAACTCTATAAAAGCAGCGGGGTCATTGGTCAACCCAAATGACATCACCAAGAACTCATAATGCCCATACCGAGTGCGAAAGGCTGTCTTAGGGACATCAGACGCCCTAATCCTCAGCTGATGGTACCTAGATCTTAAGTCTATCTTGGAAAACACTGAAGCACCCTGAAGTTGGTCAAATAAATCATCAATACTCGACAAAGGATACTTATTCTTAATAAGGTCCTTGTTCAATTGCCGGTAGTTAATACACATCCTGATTGAGCCATCTTTCTTCTTAACAAACAACACTGGGGCACCCCAAAGAGAAACACTAGGCCTGATGAAGCCTTTATCCAACAAATCCTACAAGTGATCGTTCAACTCCTACAACTGTGGTGGGGCCATACGATATGGCGGAGTATAAATGGGTTGAGTGCCCGAAGCCAACTCAATACAAAAGTCAATATCTCTGCCGGGTGGCATACCCGGCAGGTCAGCAGGGAATATCTCTGGGAACTCACGAACCACTGGCACAGACTCCATAGAAGGAACATCGGCACTAGAATCATGAACATAGGCCAAATAGGCCAAACAACCCTTCTCGACCATGCGCCGAGCCTTCATATATGAAATAACTCTACTAGAAGAATGACTAGGAGCCCCTCTCCACTCCAGTCGAGGTACTCCCGGTAAGGCCAAGGTCACACTCTTGGCATGACAGTCCAAAATAGCATGGTAGGAAGATAACCAATTCATCCCTAAGATGACATCGAAAGCAACCATATCAAGAAGCAAGAGATCTACATGAGTCTCCAGACCACCAATAACCACTAAGCATGAATGGTAGACTCGATCTACCATAATAGAATAACCTATCGGTGTAGATACATATACATGAGTACTCAGGGAATCACGGGTCATAATCAGACAAGGAGCAAAATATGAAGACACATAAGAGAATGTAGAACCCAGATCAAATAAAACCAAAGCATATCTGCTGCAAACTGAATTCATGCCTGTAATAACTCTATCAGAGGCCTCAACCTCAGGCCTGGCACGAATAGCATAGCCTCGGGGTGGAGCCACTCCAACCTGAACATCTCTGGGTCGACCTACTCCGGGCTGATCTCTACCTCTCATAGCCTGCCCTCCACCTCTAACTGACTGGCCTCCACCTCTGGCACCTCGACCTCCACTCCTAGCTGGCTGAGGGGGTGGGGGTGCACCTAGTGCGGAAATCATATCAGATGAACCTGGATGCTGAGAAGTACCAGAAGCTCGGGGGAAATACCTAGCAATGTGACCTGGATCACCACAAGAGTAACAAGCCCTCTGCTACTGGGGCTGCTGGCCCTGAAACTGTCCCTGTCGACCAAAATAACCACCCTGAAAGCTCCGACGTGGCGGTGCACATATAGGAGTTGGTGGTGCACTGCAAGATACCTAGAGTGCTGACTGAAATGGTCTAGGAGGATGACCTCTACCAGAAGAATCTCTGCCTCCAGATGAGGCACCACTAAATCGGCCGAAATGACGAGGTCTCTTGTCAGACCCCTGACCACTGCCCGGTGATAAGACCATCTCAATACGCCTGGCCACATCGGCCGCCTCCTGAAATGAGATATCAGTACCTGTCTCCCCGGCCATATGAAGTCTAATAGGCTGAGCTAGACCCTCAATAAACCTCCTTACCCTCTCACGATCAGTGGGGAGTATCATGATAGCATGTCGGGCCAGAGTAATGAACCTGGTCTCATACTGTGTAACATTCATAGATCCCTGCTTGAGGCGTTCAAACTGCCTCCGAAGATCTTCCCTCTGAGTAACTGGAAGAAACTTCCCCAAGAATAACTCGAAGAACTGCGCCCAAGTCAAAGGCAAAGACCCAGTTGGTCTGGTCAAGCAGTAGTCTCTCCACCAAGTCTTAGCGGTACCAGAAAGACGGAATGTAGCAAAATCAACTCCATTGGACTCCACGATGCCCATGTTCCGAAGAACCTCATAGCAACTACCCAATAAATCTTGGGGATCCTCTGATGGTGCACTAGTAAATGTAGTAGGAAATATCTTGGTGAAACGATCCAATCTCCACAAAGCGTCGGCAGACATAGTTTCTCCCTTAACTGCCTGTGTCACAATACCCGGTTGAGCTGCTCCAGCTGTCTGAGGTGCTGGAGTCTGGAACTGAGAAGCTAGCTTCTCTGGTGTGCGGGTAGCAGGAGTCTAGGTCCCTCTCCCAGCCTGAGAGATGGCTGGGGAAATAGGAAGAAGACCAGCCTGAGCCATGCTCTCCATAAGGCCCACCAAGCGGACCAGAGCATCCTGTAGAACCGGTGTGGCAATGAACTCTCAGGGACTTGAGCTGGTCCGAACGGAACTGTCCGAGTAGGAATCTCCTCAGAAATCTCTACCTGAGGATCCTCTATTGGGGCTGCTGCTCTGGGCTGAGCCTTGGCTCTGCCTCGGTCGCTGGCACGACCTCGGCCTCTAGCAGGAGCTGAAACGGGAGGATCGGGCTGCTGATCGATAGATGAGGAAGCACGCGTTTTCGCCATCTGCTAGAGAATAGTATAAAAACTCAGTTAGCATTTAGAACTCAAATTGCACGGCAGAGAAGAAAAGATGTGAAGTTATTTCCTAACTTTGAAGCCTCTGGGGATAAGTACAGACGTCTCCGTACCGATCCCTCAGACTCTACCAAGTTTGTCCGTGAATTGTGAGACCTAGGCAACCTAGCGCTCTGATACCAACTTGTCACGACCCGAAATCCCAACGTCGACACCGTGATGGCGTCTAACGTTGAACCCGCTAGACAAGCCCACGTTCTGGTTAACATGCTTATTTCCTTATTATTAGGCATTTAATGAAAAAGCGATAAGCGAGAACAAGTTTAAATAACAATGCGGAAGCTATGAAATATAACATCTCGAGTATCTGATACTACAAAATCCTTAGTAACACCCCAACACTGGTACCAAAAATCCACGGACTGTCTAAGAATGCTAAAAACAAAGTCTGAATAAACAATACAATTGTCTCAGAAATACTAGAGACGACAGAAAGAGAAGGAATGAGATAGGAGGTGACGCCAAGGCCTACGGACGCCTGCAAAACTACCTCAGTGTCGCTTGTGGATTGAAGGATACTCCCTTGATCACTGTCCACTGGGTCCGGTACCGTAATCTACACAACATAAAGAAGTGCAGGTGTAGCATCAGTACAACCGACCCCATGTACTGAGTAAGTGTCGAGCCTAACCTCGGCGAAGTAGTGACGAGGTTAGGACACGATAAATAATAAACACCTGTGCAATTCAATAATATGTAACAGAAATAACCGCAGGAAGTAAACAATTAAGTACAATTAAGGGGAAAACATGATGAGGTACAAAGGTGAAAACACTTATTGAATAACAGAACAAGGCAACCGTCTAAGTATCAAAATAACAACAGAGAACAAACAAGTGCACAGCATCACCCTTCGTGCTTTACTCTCGTTCTCACCAAAACAAGCGCACGACATCACCCTTCGTGCTTTTACCTCACAATATCATGGAACGGCATTATCGTTCGTCCATTATCTCTCATATCATGGCACGACATCACCCTTCGTGCTTTTAAAATCACAATATCGGCACAGCATTAACCTTCGTGCTTTTAAATATAAAATCATGGCAAGACATCACCCTTCGTGCTTTACACTCTCATCCTCACAATGCAATAAATAAATACACAGCATAATCCTTCGTTCTTTACACTCTTCCTCACCCAAACAATAACCAGAACAACAATTTGGCCAGGAAGAACCACAATACAAACCATAATTTACAACATCCCGGCAAGGGAACAATAACAGAAATATCACCGTCCCGGCAAGGGACACATCTTATAACCAATCTCACTGAATGTACCATATAACCAAATAATCCTCAACCGAACAACTAATCAAATGTGTTCACAACCAAGTATTTCCAACAATTGAATAATTCCCAAAATGAAATCTACTTCATAACACAGTGGATATCAAAGAAAAACACATATACCATAAGAAATGACTCACGGGCATGCTTGACAACAAGGTATAGGTACTCGTCACCTCACCTATACATTGAACATGATAATAACACGTAGCACATATGACTCAACACCTATTCCCTCAAGCTAAGGTTAGGCCAAACACTTACCTCGACTCCAAGAATCCAAATCAAGCCTCTAGCACCGCTTTTCCCTTCGAACCCGACTCCAAATCAATAGTATCTAGACATAATTGACCCAATAACATCAATAAATACTTAACAATTCAATTCCAATGCTTAAGTATAGAATTCCCAACTTTCTTTAAGAATTACAAAAATTGACCCCGGGCCCACTTGGTCCAAACACAAGGTTCGGACCAAAACCCGATCACCCATTCCCCCAAGAGCCCGGATATATAATTTGTTTTGAAATCCGACCCCAAAACGAGGTCAAATTTCCAAATAATCAAAAAGCCCTAACTCTACCCAAAACCCCAATTTTCTACCCTAAATCACATGTTTTTAGGCCTAGAATCTAGTGGTGTTGATTAAAATGGAAGAAAACGAGTTTAGGATTATATACCTATGAAGCTATGGTGTAGAGGTTCTTCAAAAATCTCCCAAGGAGGTGTGGAGAAGAAGAAGTTGTGAAAAATGGGTTCAATCCCAAAAGTGTTCTGTTTTTAGACTTTAAAATGACTAGGCGTTTATGGTCTATGCAATCGCAAAGTAAGAGATGCGATAAGATAGTGGATTGGTTTCTAAACCTACGCGATCGCGAGTGCAAGTGTGCGATCACACTTAACATTAACCCTCACCCTACGCGATCGCAAACAAGAAAGTGCGGTCGCACTTTGTAGCTACCCAGCCCCCCCAGCTCACCTGACCCCCTATGCGGTCGCAACTATGCCTATGTAATCGCATAGTGCAACAGATTCCTCTCCCCTCACACACTGCTATGCGATCTCAACTGCACCTATGCGATTGCATAGTGTAACACACCAGACACCAGCAAGTGCATTTTACATCAGACTTTTCCTAAGTTTTGCACTCTGACACCTATCCGAAACTCACCCGAGCCCTCGGGGCTCAAAACCAAATATATACACATCCTCAAAAATATACCACAGACTTATTCATGTAATCAAAACACCAAAATAACATCATAAACATCGAATTAAACCTCAAAATCAATGAAATTCCTTTAAACTTCCAAAACTTCTAAATTTTCCATTTTCTATCTGAAACACGTCAGAACTGAGTCCGTTTCCCACCAAGTTTCACAGATAACATATATAAAACATATTGAACCTGTTCCGGGCTCCGGAACCAAGATACGAGCCCAATACCACAGGTTTACATCAAATTTCATTTTCAAAAAGAAAATAATTTTTCTTTAAAAATTCATTCCTCGAACTTGGGACCTTGGAATTCGATTCTGGGCATACGCCCAAGTCCCATTTTTTCCTACGGACCCTCCGGGATCGTCAAATCACGGATCCGGGTCCGTTTACCAAAAATATTGACCAAAGCCAACTTTATTCAAATTTCAACACGAAAATATCATTTTTATCAGTTTTTCAAATAACGGCTTCTCGGCTATACGCCCGAGCTAACGCAAATCGAGGTGAGATATAAGGAGGTTTTCACGACTTCGGAACATAAATTTAACTAAAATTATACGGGATGACCTTTTGGGTCATCACAAAATGATTGCAGATTCTGAACATCAGAGAAGAGACACGTTCTGTTTGAAGTGCTAATACATCTCCTTTTGTTGTTTTCAGGTAACAGAAAATGTAACTCTAAGATTAGTCAAATCTAGATATGTAGGACTCATACTTTACTGCTATAAGAATTTCATTAGCAGATATAACCCATGCTTGGCTAACTGATTCATTTTGTTTAGCCCGGGTCACTCTTTTCTTCATGTTGCAAGCTTATTTAAAGGAAGAAACTTACTTTGCTTCTAGGAATGACCAGGGGATTCGTATTATCAATGAGGTTTTAAAAGCCATGTGTAATTCTCTTTTTCTACTGACTTAAAGATTATGCCTATAAGCTCCGTCAGCTCCGCAATATGTTTTCCTCTGTCTAAGTATGCAAGTGTTTGAATCTTAAATATGTTAGTGCCTCTGCGATACTAGATACCTTATCTATGCATCTGACATTTCCTTCTTACACATTAGTTATCTTAAAATACACGTGCATATGGGTTAAAATTGATGTATATTGGATATATTTGATTGTTACCTTTGTGATAGACGCCATATTCTAAGTTCTCGAATACCGAATTGGCTTTTGGATAAGGAAAATGGGTATTTGGCTTATTGGTCCATTGTTGTGATATTTCTAAATAAATAGCTGACTGGCTTTTGTAATTGACTAGTATAAGATAGACATTGTAACTTAGTCATAATATTTTTTTTATGACATAACGTTTTGCCATTTAAATTAAATATTAAATGTAACAATCTGACCGATCTTTTAGCTTTTGTAATGACCCGAACAGTTGTTTTGAGCATTTGCAATTCGCTCGGTAGTTTGGGGGCACGAGTAGTTCTGCATGATGTATTAGGACTTGTGTGCAAAATTTGAGTTCATTCCGAGTATATTTGATATGTTTCGGCGCGAGTTTTCGGAAATCGAAAGTTCGATTTGAGGTGTGTTTCATCGATTCGATGTTGTTATGCGTGATTTGAGGCCTTGAGTAAGTCCGTGTTATGTTATGAGACTTGTTGATATGTTCACATGGGCTCTTGAGGGGCTCAGGTGAGTTTTGGTTAGAATTGAGTTATGTTGCGCTCGTTTTTCTTATGTTTTGACTTCGTTTCTTCAAGCATTAATGGTACTACATTGAACAAATGACCTCCGATTTCTTTTTTGGTTGAAGAATTAAATATGTATCTTAATTACGGATTCGTAGCAAAAAGAATCGTCAAATTTGGAGATCGTATGAGGATTTTATGGTCATTTTACAAAGAATTGGGTTGCTAGATTTTTCAGATTAATTACGCAATTACCACTGTCTTCGTATTTAAAAATCTGCATTATTTTCAAATATTGAAACCAACATATCACCTTCATGATAAGGTAAAATGGAGTGATTCAAAAGCCTATCTTGAGTGAAATTTCATAAGGAATCCATTGGAGGCATCAAAATCAAGTTTTCGGAATTGTTTGGCACGCAAAACGAGGTAGAACAAATGGGCAAAAGTACTTAATATAGGATGTTTGTTCATTTGGTTATGTTTTGAGTTGAGGAGATTGGATTTGGACTATTTTTGGAGGATATTTTGACCATAATTGTTGGAGTAAGTGTTGTATACTTGATTTTAGTTATATTTCATGAATCCATCTTCGTTTTTAGCATTTAATTGATGATTTCAAAGTGAAATTTGGGGATTTTGTCTAAAATTTCATGAAGTGAATTTTTGAGTTTTAGAAATTGATTTGGAGTCGGATTTGAGTGAAACTAGTATGGTTGGACTCATAATTGAATGAATTATCGGATTTTATAAGTTTTGTCGAGTTCTGAGGCGCAGACCCAGGTTGGGCTTTTTGGCCGATTTATTGGGATTGGTTCCTTAAGCATTTTTTGATGTATTTGAGTTATTTTTGGTTAGTTTCGAGCCTTTCAGAGATCAGAACACGCGGGATGACATTTTTGGAGCATCGCTTGGCTTGCTCGGTAGGAAACCCCAAATTACGTGCTTTGTGATTGATATTGAGGTGACGCACATGCTAGGTGACGGGCGTGTGGGCGTACACCCTGTGAATTGTGACTCTCTTATTTTCCATGGCACTGTATAGTGGCCGTATCTTATTGTTATTTGTGTTGTCACCATGTGATAAAGTAATTGAGCTGTCAATCATGCTAGATATCATGTTAGACTTTATGCCGATATTGTTAGGACCCATAGTGGTCATTTATTACTGTCATCTCACCGATTTTACTGATATATTCGTACTTAGTCATATCCATGCATTCATATCATATCTCAGTCTCAGTTGTTATTTATTTTACATCATATCATTGTTGTCGGGCTAGTTTCATGACATTGAGAGCCCGAGAGGCTGGAGAGATTTATGACTGAGTGAGGCCAAGGTCCTGATGGTGAGGATGTTTATGGGATCGGGCTGCACGCCGCAACATTTTTTACTGATTTATGCCACAATTGACTTGTTATAGCGCTCGGGGTGAAGGAGCCCCTCCAGAGACTATACACACCCCTAGTGAGCGAAGGTACCTACTTAGTGCCGAGTGCCGAGTGATTGGAAGGACAGAGTGACTATGAGGACTGAGTGGCTGTGAGGACTGAGTGACTGGAAGGCTTGAGTGAATTGATACTCTGAGAGTATGCATGATTTTATCGCCGAGTTGCATCGCATTTGATATGCACAATTGACATACATGCATAGAGATGCATTTTTCTTCACGTTGTACGGTATCATGTCATTCATGACTTCTCATACATATTTAATATAGGCATGGAGATGTACTTTCCTCATGTTATCTGAAAATAAAACATTTTTCTGATGAAAAGTTTTGGGAATAATTACAATTTTCAAGGAAGATTACGGTTTTCAACTTACTCATATTTTTGGCAAATTTTCGATGAAAGACTTGGGTTTTTTTTTCACTGTCATATTTGAAAAGCGAAATTATTTTGGGAAACTATGAAAATGCTGGCCATTTTATATCTGAGCTACTTCTTTATTTAATCGATTTACATTGTTACCAACCACTGTTGGTTATTGGTGTTGGACCCGACCTATGTTCCAGCTCATCACTACTTTCAACCTAATGTTAGGTTTGTTACTTACTCAGTACATGAGATCGGTTGTACTGATACTACACTTCTGCATATTGCGTGCAGATGTTGGCTGTTATTCTTGCTATGTTCGATGTTTGCTGAATTTGAACAGGTACCTACGTCCCTGTGGTAATTTCCTCTTTTCTTCGGGGTAGCCTTAGATTCTAAAACTCTGTTTATGTACTTTCAAACAGACGATGTAATATTTCATTTCAATTTTGTAAATTCTACTCTTAGACGCTCATGATTTTGTACTACCAGTCCTTGGGAAGGGTTTAAGATTCAGATAATTCCTTTGTTTGATTTTCTTATTACTATTATTGGAATTGGGAAATTATTAGTTGGCTTACCTAGCGGGTTGGGTTAGGTTACATCACGACTAGGGAATTTTGGGTCGTGACAGATTGGTATCAGATCTCTAGGTTCATAGGTTCTACAAGTCATGAGCAAGTGTCTAGTAGAGTCTTGCAGATCGGTATGATGACGTCCATACCTATCTTCGAGAGATTGTGGGATATTTAAGATATACATCCCATCTTTCTTTCCTTATCGTGCGAAATTGATTCAGCTTGAAACGTAAGTCTTTGAATTCCTTCCACGCATTTGTATGCGCAAGTGAGCGCTCGGTATCAAATGTGCGTCGACGACTTGTGATTCCATGGTTGAGGTGCGAAATATGATTTAGGCGTGCTGATGATGGGTCAGTCTGGAGGACTTGAGGCTAGGTTTTTACTGTAGCTTGAGCACAGAGATTTTGATTGTGTGAGCACGTGCTTTCGGGACTTATATGTCTGGTGGTGTCCTTATTAGTGGGATTTTTGATTGGATGACTATGTGGCGAGTATGATGTGACAGCAAAAAGTGTTCAGATCGTTCAAATGTGACGAAAATAGTTTGATTGAGATGTAAATTTGGTGCTTGATTTCCTTCATGATTTGACGTATATTCTCAAGTTATGGGTGTGTTGAAGGATACTTTCATGTTGTTTAGTTGAGGAGTGAAGTAGATTTTCATGTCGTGATATGAGTTCAAACTCAGGAAGATTAAGTGATTGCGTAATAGTTATGACTGTGGAAAGGTATAAAAAGATTTTAGTTTGAGGCGAAGCAGGTGGGTTATATCCTGGGGGTTGTCCTAAGGTTGTGTGATCCCTATGTTGTTTGGTATAAAGTTCTATTTTACCAGTGGATTATATGTGTTGCAATTTTAGTTTGGGTTGCTTACGAGAGTTGGCTTGACTGATACAAGGATGAGTGTGAGATTTGCAGATGATTTGAGGTATTAGATGGGGGTGTAATCTGAGCTTATGAAGGATTTAGTTGAATCTCACTGCGGTATGGTGGCAGTAATAGAGTATGATCATTGTGATTTATTGTGTATTTTGATCTATGGCTTTGAGCCAAG
>ML382564.1:612-30268 GCA_005239525.1 Nicotiana knightiana | reverse complement strand
GGGGGGGGGGGGGGGGGAGTCTGCTATTGATAAGTTGATTGCACGATTATGTGTTGTATTGGTTTCATTTTGAGGTATACTGGTGAATTAATTATGACTTGCAGTGGTGGAATTTGAGAATGAATCAAGTAAGGAAATTTCTCGATTTCTTAGCAGTGTGGGTTACTCCCTTGGGTGTTAGTGTGCTAATAAGGTACAAGTCGTTCGGTCCATTTGGTCGGTTAAATCGGGATTTGAGAAGAGTGGATGACTATCGAGAATGGTTCTAATAAAAACAAGATTTAAATGTAGCGATTTGGAATTTTCAAGATCTGTATATGGCTAGAAACTAAGAGTTACATTGGACGGTGTTGAGACTTGTGGAATTTCTATATCATTATGGATTCTACATTTCCTATCAGGAAAGAGAAAAAAATGACTTTAGATTCACAGAAGGTATCTTCAGAGTGGGTATCTTAGTTGTGGTATTTTTAGGGTGCTTAAGAGGGAATTCAACGGCTTATAAGCCATAGGGCGGTGTAGTTCCATGCTAGAGTTCGTGGGGCAAGTTTGGTTAAGGATCGTAGTGTTCTAGCAAGGAGAAGTATCAATCTGAAAGGCAATTCGGGAAGGACTTGGAGATTTGGGACAACTTGTTAGTAGATTGGATCAGCACAACAATGGATATAATCAGTTCTATGGGTGCTTATGATGTGGTGGGTTTCTACAGGTGCTTCTGGGCAATGCTCTTGGGTTTTGGCAGCCCGCGTAGCTTGGTTTAGATAGAGAGATTTAGTTCCTATGGCTTGGTTATGTGTAAATGAGTTTCGAAGACTTTTCAATGGTTACTACCATGTTTCGAGGTGTATATTTCCTACCAGTGTGTGGAACATGTTGCAAATACGTATTTTTTTCTGGATGAGATCAAATGGAAGGTTTCTAACTGGTTGAGTATGTAGTTTACTTTGACTCAGAGTGGATTATGAGATTTTCATACTTTCCCTACGATGGCATGATATATGCGGTGTGCTGTGTGGGATTGAGATTTGCATGAGCAAGTCTCGGTGTATTCTTAGGCATCATGGTCGGTTTCAGATGACTAGGTGAATGATATTACTATTTGGTATGGCTGGATGAAAGTATACATTTCAGAAAGAGTAATGTGTTTTGATTTATGGATACTTCATTGGTATTGCAGCACCACTGGTTGATCGACTGCTAATATTCAAAATTTGCTTTGTGGCATGGAAGAATTGTAGAAGTATTCCTCATGGGATGATCGTGTATGAGAGATGTGTTAGACATTCGGGCGGTGGAGATGAGATCAGATATGGTGATTCATGTGTTCTATGGATTTGGAGACTGGGAGTTCTCAGGAGCAGATTCTATGATGGTTGTGGACTGTGAAGTCGTGGCCGAAGCTAGCCATATGTGTATGTGTTATGATTCGGTCATTGTGGAACATCAAGGGGTAATTTATCTATTTGTGGGTTACTATAACTGATTTGGGGTCCATTGGTAGGCCCAATTAGGATGTGTATTCTACACCGAGTCGGATTGGTTGGATCCATACTTCTATTGCTGAGGGATGAGCCATTCGGTTGTTGTTGAGCTTATTCGTGTTCTGAAATGATCTTTGGGTTACTCTTCTATGCTACGAGGAGTTGTGAATTGTGGGTCATAAGCACACATAATGCAGTTCTATTGGGGCCTTATAACGGAATTTGAGCGAGATGAGTATTTGAGTATTGCATGATTGATGGCTTATTGGTCATGTTCTTTCAGGGTTTGTATGGCACTATGTCATTTGCCTCTCCGTGCTTATGGGAATGCAATTTGAGTACTTGGTGTCGAATTGCGCGTGGTTATTGATTTTGAGCAGGATGGCTTGAGGTATATGCCATGGATCAGTGTTTGAATGGGGTACGCCTGGTAGAAAAATTATGTTGAGGTATGAACCTTTGTGTTAGATTCGTATGATGGTCCTATGGGGTGTGATGGATTTTTAGTATTTCGTTGCGGCAATACTTGTTAAGCTTGCGGGACAATTCTCTCGTTTGAGTCATTTTTTCATGATTTGAGAACATTTAGATTGTTGCTTATTGGTGCATGGATTACACGGGTTGTGGCTTTAGATTGTGTTAATGTGGCATGTCACTAGAATGATTGTGTTGGATGAGATGAGGTGATTGGACCCAGAATGAATACTGTCATAATTGTTTACAACATAGTTGGAAGGATAATATCGGAAGTCGGCTTAGAATTGGCTATAGTTCTTGTCGAAGGAGGGAGAGTTCCATGACTTGTTGGTCTGATAAGTGGTTACGAGTTTCTGCGTGTTTCTTTTATCGTTGACAGTGTACAAAGTTTCAGAACAAGATTGTAGCTGATATGAGGTTCGTTACCGGTGTCGAGATGGTTATCGAGAAGCTATTGCAGTCGGAAGTTATCACTATGAGTATTTGAGTTGTCTGGTATATCATGTGATTGTGTTGTGGGTCATGGTTATGGCTTGATATAGCTTGTTCAGACTTATACAATGTGTATATGCGAAGCTCGGGTCTTGTAGTAATTCAGGATATTGGAAATTGGATACTGTGGTTTACGGACTAAGGATGGAGTAATGATATTCAGTTGTGTGGTGTGGTCGGGCCTAGTTGAAATAGGGTGACATGGGATCATCCCCAAGTATATGCATGGTAAAGTTATACGGTGGTTTGATGGCCTTGGGAACAACTCTTGGCACGTTCGAGGACGAACATTTGTTTAACTGGGGGAGAATGTAACGACCCGAACGGTCATTTTGAGCATTTACACTTCGCTCAGTAGTTTGGGAGTACAAGTAGCTCCGTATGATGTATTAGGACTTGTGTGCAAAATTTGATTTCATTCCGAGTTGATTTATTATGTTTCGGCGTGGGTTTTGGAAGTCAAAAGTTCGAAAGTTCATTAAGTTTGATTTGAGGCGTGTTTCATCGTTTCGATGTTGTTATGAGTGATTTGAGGCCTTGAGTAAGTTTGTGTTATGTTATGGGAATTGTTGGTATGTTCGTATGGGGTCTCGAGGGGCTCGGGTGAGTTTTGGATATAATTGGGTTATGTTGCGTTCGTTTTTCTTATGTTTCGATGTCGTTTATTCAAGCATAAATGGTACCACATTGAACAAATGAGCTCCGATTTCTGTTTTGGTTGAAGCATTAGATCTGTATCATAATTACAGAATTATAGCAAAAAGAATCGTCGAATTTGGACATCGTGTGAGAATTTTATGCTTATTTTACTAAGAATTAGGTTGCCAGATTTGTCAAATTAATTACGCAATTGCCACTGACTTCGTATTTAAAAATCTGCATTATTTCCAAATATTGAAACCAACATATCTCCTTCATTATAAGGTCAAATGGAGTGATTCAAAAGCCTATATTTACTGAAATTTCACAAGTAATCCATTGGATGCATCAAAAGTAAGTTTTGAGATCATTTGGCACACAAAACGAGGCAGAACAGCTGGGCAAAAGTACTTAATATTGAAGGTTGTTCATTGGTCATATTTTGAGTTGGGGAGCTTGGATTTGGACTATTTTTGGAGGATATTTTCATCATATTGATCGAATTAAGTGTTCTATACTTGATTTTGGTTATATTTCATGAATCCAGCTTCGTTTTTAGCATTTGATTGATCATTTCAAAGTGAAATTTGGGGATTTTGTCTAAAATTTCATAAAGTGAATTTTTGAGTTTGGAACATCGATTCGGAGTCGTATTTGAGTGAAACTAGTATGGTTCGACTCGTAATAGAATGGGTTTTCTGATTTGATAAGTTTTGTCGGGTTCTGAGGTACGGGCCCGGGTTGGGCTTCTTGGCCGATTTTGGGCTTTTGATTAAAGATTCGACCTTTTTCGATTGGGATTAGTTCCTTTAGCATTTTTTGATGTATTTGAGTTTTTTTGGTTAGTTTCGAGCCATTCGGAGTTCGGTATGCGCGAGATGGAATTTTTGGAGCATCGCTTGGCTTGTTCGGTATTGGAATTGGCTTGTTCGAGGTATTGTTGGGACCCATAGTAGTCATTTATTACTGTCATCTCACCGTTTTTACTGATATGTTCGTACGTAGTAATTTCCATGTATTCATATCATATCTTAGCCTCAGTTGTTATTTATTAATAAATCATATCATTGTTGTCGGGCTAGTTTCATGACATTGAGAGCCCGAGAGACTAGTGAGATTGATGGCTAAGTGAGGTCGAGAGCCTGATGGTGAGGATGTTTATAGGGTCGGGATGCACGCCGTAACATGTTGTACTGATTTATGCCACGATTGATGTGTTATAGCTCTTGGGATGAAGGAGCCCCTCCGGAGTCTGTACACACCCCTAGTGAGCGCAGGTACCTACTGAGTGCGAGTGCAGAGTGCCGAGTGCTGAGTGATTGGGAGGACTGAGTGACTGTAAGGACTGAGTGAATTGATACTCTAAGAGTATGCTTATGATTTTATCACCGAGTTGCATCACATTTGATATGCACACTTGACATATAGGCATAGAGAAGTATTTTTCCTCACGATGTACGGTATCATGTCATTCATGACTTCTCATACATATTGAATATAGGAATGGAGATGTACTTTCCTCATGCTATCTGCAAATGAAACATTTTCCTGATGAAAAGTTTTGGGAAAAATTACAATTTTCAAGGAAGATTACAGTTTTCAACTAACTCATATTTTTGGCAAATTTTCGATAAAAGACTTGGTTTTTTTTCACTGTCATATTTGAAAACCGAAACTATTTTGGGAAACTTTGAAAAGGCTGAGCATTTTATCTCTGAGCTACTACTTTATTTAATTGCTTTACATTGTTACAAACCACTATTGGTTGTTGGTGTTGGACCTGATGTATGTTCTAGCTCGTCACTACTTTCAACCTAAAGTTAGGTTTGTTACTTACTCAGTGGATGGGGTCGATTGTACTGATACTACCCTTCTACAAATTTCGTGCAGATGTTGACTGTTGTTGTTGTTGTGTTCGATGGTTGCTGAATTTGAAGCGGTACATGTGTCACTGTTGTAGTTGCCTCTTTTGTTCGGGGTAACCTTGGATTATAAAACTTTGTTTATGTACTTTCAAACAGACGATGTATTATTTCATTTCAGTTTTGTAAATTCTACTCATAGACGCTCATGATTTGTATTACCAGTCCTTGGGAAAGGTTTAAGATTCAGATAATTCCTTAGTTTGATTATCTTATTACTATATTGGAATTCGGCAGTTATTAGTTGGCTTACCTAGTGGGATGGATTAGGTTCCATCATGACTAGCGGATTTTAGGTCGTGACCGATTGGTATAAGATATATAGGTTCATAGGTTCCACAAGTCATGAGCAAGTGTCTAGTAGAGTCTTGCGGATTGGTATGATGACGTCTATACCTATCTTCTAGAGGCTATAGGACATTTAGGATATACATCCTATCTTTCTTTCCTTATCGTGCGGTATTGATTCAGCTTGAAGCGTAACTCTTTGAATTCCTTCCAAGCATTCGTACGCGCATGTGAGCTCTTAGAATCAGCTGTGCATTGATGGATTGTGATTCCATGGTTGAGGTGCAAAATATGATTTTGGTGTGCTGATGATGGGCCAGTTTGGAGGACTTGAGGACGGGTTTTTACTGTTGCTTGAGCACGGAGATTTTGATTGTGTGAGCACGTGCTTTTGGGACTTATATGTCTGGTGGTGTCTTTATTAGTGGGATTTATGATTGGATGACTATGTGGCGGGTATGATGGGACTGCGGAAAGTGTTCAGATCGTTCAAATGTGACGTAAGGAGTTTGATTGAGATGTAAATTTGGTGCTTGATTTCCATCTTGATTTGACGTATAGTATCGAGTTATGGGTGTGTTGAAGGATCCTTTCATGTTGTTTAGTTGAGGAGTGAAGTAGATTGTTATGTCGTGATATGAGTTCAGACTCAGGAAGATTAAGTAATTGCATAATAGTTATGACTGTGGAAGGGTATAAAGAGATGTTAGTTTGAGGCGAAGAAGGTGGGTTATCTACTGCGGGGTGTCCTAAGATTGTGTGATCCCTATGTTGTTTGGTAGCAAGTTCTATTTTACCAGTGGATTATATGTGTTGCAATTTGAGTTTGGGTCACTTATGAGAGTTGGCTTGACTGCTACAAGGATGAATGCGAGATTTGCAGATGATTTGAGGTATTAGATAGAGGTGTTATCTGAGCTTGTGAAGGATTTAGTTGAATCTCACTACGGTATAGTGGAAGTAATAGAGTATGATCATTGTGAGTTATTGTGCATTTTGATTTATGGCTTTGAGACAAGTGTGGGAGTCTGCTATTGATAAGTAGATTGCACAATTACGTGTTGTATTGGTTTCAGTTTGAGGTATACTGGTGAATCAGTTATGACTTGCAGCGGTGGCATTTAAGAATGAATCGAGTAAGGGAATTTCTAGATACGGGATGTATTACACTCTATGGGTATATAGGACTCATGGAATAACTGAGCGCTTAGTTGTGAAGGATATAGAGTGCATGGAGTAGGAAAGTGCTCGGTTTCTTAGAAGTGTGGGTTACTCCCTTGGGTGTTAGTGTGCTAATGGGGCATAGGTCGTTTAGCGTTTTAGAACCCCGTTACCCTAAATGAGTCCTCCCGTACTTGCACTCATACTGATTTGTGACTTACGGGGGTGGTTGGTCCGGGATTTGGAATAGTTTGGGTTGAAATCGGAACACTTGGTTCCTTAAGGTAGGTTTAAAAGGTCAAGTTTGACTTCGGTCAATATTTTGAGTAAACGACCTCAGAAACGGGATTTGACGACTCCAATAGGTTCGTATGATGACTTCAGACTTGGGCGTATGCTCGGATCAGGTTTTGGATGACCCGGAAGCGTTTCAGCACCTAATATCGAAAGTTGGTTCTTGAAGGCTTTAAGATTTCCTTAAATTTGGTTTGGGATGTGTTTTGGTAATATCGAGTACCAAACAAAATTTCGAGACTGGGAATAGTTTTGTAATATCATTTAATACTTTCACACAAAAGTTGGTGTCATTTCGAGTAGTTTAAGTATGTTTCGGCGCATTGGAAGTAAATTTAAGAACTTGAAGTTCTTAAGTTTGATTCAATCGGTTTTAGGGTGCGATTATTAGTTTTAACGTTGTTTCGGGCATTCTGAGAGTTCGAGCGAGTCCATTTTATGATTCTAAACTTTTTGGTATGTTTGGACGAGGCCTCGGGGGCCCTGGGTGCCATTCAGACGACGCGCAAGTTGAGTCTAAAATTGAACAGGGATGCTGGTGCAACACATCTGGTGTGCCTACACCTACGAGCCTTTGGTCGCAGGTGCGATCCAAGCCCCGTAGGTGCGACCCAATGAGGGAAGCCCAGTTTCCTTAGATGCGGGTCCTTCTCCGCAGAAGTAAAAGCCCGTCCGTACATGCGTGTCACGATCCAAACCTATGGGCCGCAACGGGCACCTCGTACCTTACTTAATCGAGTACCAACATAACATATCTTTCTTATTGTACTTTCATTGACAAATGCGCCAAACGGGTCGTCATGGGCTAACCGGAAAAGACATAGAGGAATACTCAATATAGGACGACCCAACCTGATATAAATTATTTTTTATACATGTGACATATGGGCCTATAAGACCAACATGATCATTTGCAAACTCAAAACATAGGCCCGCAAGGCCATACAAGCATCCGTATACATGACATCTGTCTACAAGCCTCTAAGAGGACATACTTAACGTAAAGGTCAGGACAGGGCCCCGCCATACCAAAAAATACACATCTAAATCATACTGACCAAACAAGTAACTTCGGAGAAAATGGAGTACACCAACATCTTCCGCTGAGCTGATAGCCTACTTGGAGGCTCTCATCCTATCTACCGGGACCTGTGGGCATGAAACACAGCGTCCCCAGGAAAAAGGGACGTCAGTACAAATAATGTATTGAGTACGTAAGGAATGAATCCTTTAATATTATATTGTCATGCATATGCGTATAAGTGTCATACCATGCATGGATATATGCATTCATAACATTATCAAGCCTCTGAGGGCATCCCATCATATCATCTCAGCCACTGTGGGCAAATCATCAATGTATACCTGCTGATCAGGTAGTGGTGCGTATATAACGCCATTAACTTTTTCCCGTATCCCATATATATATATATATATATATATATATATATATATATATATATATATACGCGTATATAACGCCATCTGGTCATGGGTCAATGTAAATGAATGCAATGCATGAGAAATATGTCAATAAAATCTTTCGGAGTGTCATAAGACCATTATGCCTTTGATTAATATTATGAAGCAAACTTTTCCAACTTACGTATTTTCTGAGACCCATGAACAGATGATAGAATAATATGGCACACGGGGAATCAAGAACATAATCATCTCTAGTATTTCTATGAATAGAGTCATTTATGGAAATCGTGCATTTGCTCATTTCATTTATACCGTATAGATCATGACAAAAGAAAGAATGGATAGCCTTAACATACCTGAGTCGATTTTATTGACAATCCCTCTAATACACGTTAATTGCGACAAAATACGTGACGGCAAGATCAGAGTAGGAAACATTCCGTATGATATTCTTGAGAAAGATTGCACCGTACTCCCTTATAATTGCAAAATCTCACGTTTTGATTTGTCGAAGAACCTATGAAACCTTACGTTGCTCATGAAGTCATCTTGCTGAAGCCTTTTTGGATATAGTATACTTTCATTTTTGAAATGGGGAATGAACCTTCCTGAAATTGTATATGGAAATCTCACATTTCATATCATCTCTCTTTGTCAGAGATGTCTTTTATAATAATAGATGTGGGACCCAATTTATAAGGCTTACTGGCCAACAATTTCCTCCAAATATGACACCTTGTTTTGTAATTCAATAGTCATTACTTTAGACATGACTTGTTGCCACGTTGGGGTGGATTTAAGCTTATCCAAAGTTTATACACCCATTTCCTTAATTACATGTTTAATCTTCCACCAAAAATCCACAATTAACCAAATATCAACATAATTAAAAATTATCTCAGATTACTTTATATACTACTTACTTTTATCATACTTTATACATCTTACTATCATGGTCATGTGGTACCTTGTATGGCACTAGTCCATAAATATCAGATATTTTAGCTAGGGTCGTATTTTATCCCAAAATATCAAACTTTGACGAAATTCATTTGCTTCGATTTTCTTATCCTCTTTCCTTCACTAATTTGATGTTTTTGAAATAACATAATATTATAATCTCAAAATAATCTCATCCCCGAGCTTACGTCGATTAACCTACAACAAAATTTTAACGTACAAAAGAAATGTGGGATGTAACATCTCAATTCGAGCTTTTTCATCAATTTATTTATGACATACTTCCACATACGAAAATATGAGGTGTAACATTGGCCCCAACCAATTCCGTAGAAGCGGACACCTGGTCCGCAAAAGTGGATCCGCAGGTGCGTAGGTGAGAAAATCACTAGGGTGGTGAGGTTCATTTATAACGGGACTTAAGCCATTTTTCATTCATTTTATTCCACTCTTAGGCGATTTGAGAACTTCTAAGGAGGGGATTTCGACCTATCTTTGTGAGGTAAGTAATCTCTACTTAATGTGAGTTTAATACATAGATTATTGGTAGATTCTAACATGAAAATTGGTAGAAATCATGGGTTTAGATGAAAAACCTAGGGTTTGATAAAAATTAGATTTTACTACAAAATTGACCATGAAACTTAGTAGAGGTCATATATTTATGTTCCTTGGGTTGTGGGTAACAACTTCCATTGAAAATTTTCGGTATCCAAGCATGTGGGCCCACAGATGAATTTTAGGAATCTTACAATTTGGATTGGGAAATCTTTTTAATAGTGGAGATATGCACTTTTGAGCATAGATTGATTTGTTTATGCAATGTTTGACTAGTTTCGAGTCGTTTGACGCCAAATTTGGAGGTTTGAGCGCATTCTTGAAGTGGGAAGTAGGCTTTTAGATGAGGTAAGTCTCCTTTCTACCCTTGTAAGAGGGAATTAACCCCATATGCGAATTAAATAAATGCGTGTACCTATTTGTAGGGGCCTATGTACGTACGAGGTGACGAGAGACCGTACATAGCTACTATTATACTATTGTCCTAGTAGTTAGAACTCGTATCATGCTTTATTTGAAATGTTTGTGCCCTTACTTGCTAACTTTATTACTTGAGTCATGTTAGAATTTAATAAAAAGATTCGTAAAAGGCTAAGTTTACCTATTTGAAGAATTTATTGGAATACTTGACTGTAAAATGAGAAATTGTGTTTTCTTGAAAATAATTGCTATTTATGGATCGGATCGAACGCCTCGGTAGTAAATAGATTCATCTATGGTTCACGCCGTTCGATCCTCGTCAGTGCACAGTTTAAATTATGTTGGACAGGTCCGTACGACCTCGGCATAACTTGCGCATGATAATTCTTTGGTACACTCTATGATTGTTATTGTTTAAATGTCTTGAAATGTAAACAGTTGTATCATAATCCCGAATTGGCATTTATATTTGTGATACAAGGACTTATATTTTCCTGTTCTTGAGCTTTCAGTATTACTCATGCATATTCATGCTTAGTGTAACATTTAATATATTATTGTTAGCCCTAGTGAGTGTCAAGTCGACCCCTCGTCACTACTTCTTCGAGGTTATACTTGATGCTTATTGGGTACATATGTTTATGTACTCATATTACGCTTTTGTACTTAACTATACAGGATCTGAGGGTGGTGCATCTAGTTACCCGCCCGGTGCCCATACTTTATATTGGCCCGAGACTTCACGGTGAGCTTCCCCCTTCCGAGCCGTTCAACAGCATTGCCAGAGTTTCTTTTTTGCTTGTATCTGTCTATACTATTCCAGACAGTAGGATAGTTATTTTTCTTGTACATTCTACTAGTTGCCCACATACTTGTGACACTAGATCTTGGCACACACATTAGTAGGCTACTATTTTTGGGTTGTATTTTTATAGTTATGATTTCCTTTAGCTGGCCCCGTTTTTGTTTGCCTTACAAATCCGTTATTTACCCAGTACTTGAATTTAAGTAAAGCGAGTTATTGGAATTGCTTATTAAAAATGGAAAAATCACTAAGTTGTTCGCGGTTGGCTTGTCTAGCAACGGTGCGGGACGCCATCACGACACGACATGGAGTTGGGTCGTGACAACACAGTATCAGAGCTCTAGGTTCATGCAGGTCTCACAAGTTATGGTCAGGTCTAATAGAGTCTTGCGGATCGGTGCGCAGACGTATGTACTTATCTTCGAGAGGTTATAGGATGTTAGGAACTACTTTTTATTCATTTCTTATCTTAAAGTTGATGGTATACTAATTTTCTTCCTTCTATTCCCAAAGATGGTGAGGACGCACGAAACAGACGTTTCAGACCCGTGAAGAGCTGCTTCCCCAATTGTTGGAGGCTGAGGGAGAGGTGGGGGGGAGCACCAGCCCGAGGTAGGGGACGAGGGCACCCCAGAGTTGCTCTGGTAGCACCACCGGCAGATCTAGGGGAGGATCCCTTCGTCGATGAGCAGGGTGAGGTGCCTGCAGCGGAGCCAGCCCCAGTAGTTTTCATGACAGCACCAGTCCTTCAAGAGGTCATGGGCCGTATGCTGCAGTTCATGGATTCTATGACCCAGGCTAGTTATCTCTAGCAGACTCAGTCACATCACAGGCGGGAGGGGGAGCACACACCCCTACCACTTAGGCCCTTGGGCATGTAGCTGCAGTGTATCAGAATCCGAGTACACTACCCGCGGAGGGGGCCCAACCAGTTGCAGCAGTTGTGCATTAGCCTAGACCAGATGCGAACGGAGAGCCACAGAAGCTATTAGACAGATAAACTATATTACACCCTCTTGTCTTCGGAGGCGAGCATCATGAGGACGCCGTGGACATCATTGATAGGTGCAGGGACAGACTGCACAACATGAGGATATTGGAGTCTCATGGGGTGCACTTCACTACTTTCCAGCTGGAGGGCAGGACCCGTAGATGATGGCAGTCTTATCTTCTTCGCAGTCCAGCAGGTTCTCCTCCCATGACTTGGGGCCAGTTCACACAGCTTTTCTTGGATACGTATATTCCACCCTCCGAGAGGGAAGAGTTGCGATGTCAGTTTGAGCAGCTTGAATAGGGTCAGATGTCAGTGACCGATTATGATGCGAGGTTTTATGAGTTGTCCCTCCATGCATTTATGACACTTCCTACAGACGCAGAGAGAGTGCGGAGGTCTGTTGCGGGTTTGAACTCCGGTATTAGGGCCAATATGGCCCGGGAGGTTGAGATAGGGACTCCTTATCAGCTGGTAGTGGAGATTTCTCGGAGGATGGAGGGCTACCGTCAGAGGGGTAGAGAGTAGATGCAGCAGGACAAGAGGGCCTGTTTCTATGGAGAGTTTAGAGGTGCCAATGCTAGGGACAATAGGTCAATTTGGGAGAGGCCATCCCAGCAGACCATATTCAGCACCACCACCTCCTCGAGGTGCTCTAGTAAGGCCTTATTTCAGTGCGATGCCGGAGAGTTATTACCGCCCGCCAGCTATTCAGGGTTCCTCCAGCAGGTATTATGGTCATCAGGGTTCTTCCATTGCTTACTTCAGCGCCATGCTAGAGAGTTCGTATCGTCCACCAGCTATTCAGGGTCCTTCCGGTAGGTTTTCAGGTCATCAGGGACCGACGTCAAGGCAGTAGGTCACCGCACCGAGAGGTTGTTTTGAGTGCGGGGATGTTAGTCATGTGAGAAGATATTTCCCCAAGCTTCGGGGCAAGGCAGTGTATCAGGGTCAGCAACCCATGATTTCGGCTCCATCAGGCACGCCAGTTGTTCGACCGCCCAGAGGCGGAGGGCAAGCAGATAGAGGTCGTCCTAGAGGTGGAGGACAGTCAGGTGGAGGCCAGCCAGCCGGCGCTCCAGCTAGATTCTACTTTTTCGGCCAGACCATAGTAATGGCCTCAGATGCCGTGATCACAGGTATCATTTTTGTATGTGGTAGGGATGCTTCGGTGTTATTGATCCAGGGTCTACCTATTTATATGTATCATCTATGTTTGCTCATTTCCTAGATATTTCTCATGAGTCCTTGGGTACTCATGTTTATGTGTCCACTCATGTGGGAAATTCTATGGTCGTGGATTAGATCTATCGGGCATGTGTGGTCACCTTCTATGGTTATGATACTAGAGCAGACCTTTTGTTACTTGATATGACTGACTTTGAGGTCATCCTAGGCATGGACTGGTTATCTCCATATCATGCCATCTTTGATTTCCATGCCAAGACTATTACTTTAGCGATGCCGGAGTTGCCGAGGTTGGAGTGGAAGGGTTCATCTGTCAGTATTTACTGTGGGGTTATCTCTTTCTCGAAGGCTCGACAAATGGTCGTGAAGGGTTTCTTGGCTTATCTAACCTATGTTTGGGATACTACCACAGAGTCTCCGATGATTGATTCAATTCTAGTGGTTTGGGAGTTCACCGATGAGTTTCCTTATGACCTTCCAGACATGCCGCCAGATCGTGATATTGATTTCTACATTTACTTGGCTCCAGGCACCCTGCCTATATCTATCCCACCGTACTGTATGGCTCCGAAAGAATTGAAAGAGTTGAAGGAGAAGCTTGAGGAGTTTCTAGCAAAGGGGTTTTATTAAGACTGAGTGTATCACCTTGGGGTGCGCCAGTATTATCTGTGAAGAAGAAAGATGGGACTATGCGGATGTGCATTGATTACCGCCAGTTGAACAAGGTCACCATTAAGAACAAATACCCATTGCCGCATATTGATGATTTGTTTGACCAGTTGCAGGGTGATAGGGTGTTTTCTAAGATTGACTTGAGATCGGGGTACCATCACCTGAAGATTCGAGACTAAGATGTTCCAAAGATTGCCTTCTATACTAGATATGGCCATTATGAGTTTCTAGTGATGTTCTTCGTCTTGACTAATGCCCCAACGACATTTAGGGACTTGATTAACAGGGTGTTCAGGCCTTATATCGATTCCTTTGTTATTGTATTCATTGATGACATCTTTATTTACTCACGCAGCCTGGGGGAGCACGAGCAACATTTGAGAGTAGTGCTCCAGACTTTGCGGGAAAAAAAGTTGTATGCTAAGTTCTCCAAGTGTGAGTTTTGGTTAGATTCTGTGGCATTCTTGAGAAATTTTGTATCGGGCAAGGTTATTAAGGTGGATCCCAAGAAGATTAAGGCAGTTCATAGTTGGCCTCGTCCTACTTCGACGACCGAGATCAGGAGTTTCTTATGGTTAGCAGGTTAATACCGCCCGTTTGTGGAGGGCTTTTCATCCATTGCAGCACCTTTGAATAGATTGACCCAAAAGGGTTCTCCGTTTCGGTTGTCTGATGAGTGTGAGGCGAGCTTTCGTAAGCTCAAGACAGCTTTGACCACATCACCAATTCTAGTATTTCCTTCCGGTTTGGGGATGTATACAACTTATTGCGACGCTTCACGTGTTGGCTTGGGTATTGTATTTATGCAGGAGGGGTGATTTATTGCATATGCTTCACGTCAGCTGAAGCCCCATGAGAAGAATTATCATGTGCATGATTTAGAGTTGGCCGCGATCATTCATGCTCTTAAGATTTGGAGGAATTATTTATATCGGGTGTCTTGTGAGGTCTACACTGATCACCGCAGTTTGTAGCACTTGTTCAAGAAAAGTTATCTCAATTTGAGGTAGCGTAGATGGATTGAGTTACTGAAGGATTATGACATCACTATTCTTTATCATCCGTGCAAGGCGAACGTAGTCGCGGATGCCTTGAGCAGGAAACCTGAGAGTATGGGTAGTATGGCATTCATTTCTGCTGAGGAGAGGCCACTAGCTTTGGACATTCAGTCCTTGGCTAACAGACTTGTGAGGTTGGACATTTCAGAGCTCATCTGAGTTCTTGCATGTGTTGTCATTCAGTCTTCATTATTGGGGAAGATCAAGGCTCGGCAGTTTGATGATCCACACTTGGCGATTCTGAGGGAGACGGTACTACATGCCAATGTCAAGGAGGTTTCTATTGGCGAGGATGGTGCTCTCCGATTCCAAGGCTGCCTATGTGTTCCAAATTTCGATGGCTTGAGGGCGAGTATTCTAGAGGAGGCACATAGTTCTCGGTATTCTATTCATCCAGGTGCTACGAAGATGTATCATGACCTGAGAAAACATTATTATTAGCGGCGAATGAAGAACATAGTTGAGTATGTAGTTAGATGCCTAAATTTCCAGAAGGTTAAGTTTGAGCATCAAATGCCATAAGGCCTACTCCAGCAGATGACTATACCCGACTAGAAGTGGGAGCGAATCACTATGGACTTCGTGGTTGGATTTTTGCGGGCCCTGCAGAAGTTCGATGCAATTCGGGTCATTGTTGACAGGTTGGCCAAGTCAGAACACTTCATTCCAGTTGCCACTACTTATACTTCAGAGAGGTCGGCCCAGATTTACATTCGGGAGATAGTCCGGGTACACGGTGTGCCTGTTCTCATCATATCACATAGAGGCCCTCATTTCACTTCGAATTTCTGGAGGGGCGTACAGAGTGAGTTGGGTACCCGTTTAGAGCTCAGCACTGCGTTTCATCCTCAGACCGACGGGTAGTCAGAGTGGACAGTTCAGATTTTGGAGGGCATGGTTAGAGACTGTGTGCTTGACTTTGGGGGACATTGGGATCAATTCTTGACCTTGGCAGAGTTTTCTTACAACAATAGTTATCAGTCCAGCATCGAGATGGATCCATTTGAGGCTTTATATGGTCAGTAATGTCGTTCTCCCATTGGGTGGTTTAAGCCCAGCGAGGCTAAGTTATATGGTACGGATTTGGTGAAAGATGCCTTGGAAAAGGTAAAGTTGATTCAGGAGCGGCTCTGCATAGTACAGTCCAGACAGAAGAGTTACGCGGATCAGAAGGCACGTGATGTGTCATTTATGGTAGGTATCTTGAAGGTCTCATTGATGAAGGGTATTATGAGATTCAGGAAGAAGGGAAAACTTCCTACGCGCGTTCTGAGAGTTCGAGCGAGTCCGGTTTATGATTCCAAACTTGTTGGTATGTTTGGACGGGGCCTCGGGGGACCCCGGGTGCCATTCCGACGATGCGCAAGTTAAGTCTAAAACTCAATAGGGCTGCTGGTGCACCAGCCAGATCTGGTGTTCCTTCACCTGCAAGCCTTTGGTCGCAGGTGCGAGCCAGGCCCCTCATGTGCGGCCCAATGAGGGGAGCCCAATTTCCATAGATTCGGGTCCTTCTCCGTAGAAGCGGAACCCGTCCACAGATGCGGCCCCAGCTGGCCCAGTGAGGTTCATTTATTACGGGACTTAAGCCATTATTTATTCATTTTTTTCCACTCTTGGGAGATTAGATAGCTTCTAAGGAGGGTATTTCGACCTAGATTTGTGAGGTAAGTAATCTCTACTTAATGTGAGTTTAATACATAGATTATGGGTAGATTTTAATATGAAAATTAGTAGAAATCATAGGTTTAGATGTAAAACCTAGGGTTTGATAAAAATGAGACTTTACCAAGAAATTGACCAAGAAACTTAGTAGAGATCATATATTTATGTTCCTTGGGTTGTGGTTAACAACTTCCTTTGAAAATTTTCGGAATTCGAGCATGTGGACCCAGGGATGAATTTTAGGATTTGCAATTTGGGTTGGGAAATCATTTTAATAGTGGAGATATGTACTTTTGAGCATAGATGTTTGACTAGTTTCGAGTCGTTTGGCACCGAATTTGGAGGTTTGAGCGTATTCTTGAAGTGGGAAGTAGGATTTGAGACGAGGTAAGTCTCCTTTCTAACATTGTATGAGGAAATTAACCCCATTGGCGAATTAAATAAATGTGTGTACCTATTTGTAGGGGCCTACGTACATACGAGGTGACGAGAGTCTGTATGTAGCTACTATTATACAATTGTTCGGGTAGTTTAGGACTTGTATCATGCTTTATTTGAAATGTTTGTGCCCTTACTTTTTAATTTGATTACTTGAGTCATGTTAGAATTTGATAAAAGGATTCTTAAAAGGCTAAGTTCACCTATTTGAATTATTTATTGGAATATTTGACTATAAAATGAGAAATTGTGTTTCCTTGAAAATAAATGTTATTTGTGGATCGTGTCGAACGCCTCGGTAGTAAACAGATGCATCTATGGTTCACGCCGTTCGACCCTCCGGCAGTGCACAGTTTAATATTATGTTGGATCGGACCGTACGACCTCGGCATAACTTGCGCATGATAATTGTTTGGTACACTCTATGATTGTTATTGCTTAAATGTCTTGAAATGTAAATTGTTGTATGATAACCCCGAATTGGCATTTATATTTGTGAAATAAGGACTTATATTTTCATGTTCTTGAGCTTTCGGTATTACTCATGCAAATTCATGCTTAGTATGACATTTAATATATTATTCTTAGCCCTAGTGAGTGTCAAGTTGACCCCTTGTCACTACTTCGTCGAGGTTAGACTGGATACTTACTGAGTACATATTATTTATGTACTCATACAACACCCCTGTACTTAATTGTACAGGATCTGAGGCTTTTGCATCCAGTTACCCGCCCGGTGCGCAACTTGATATTGGTTCGAGACCTCACAGTGAGTTGTCCCCTTCCGAGCCGTTCAGCAGCATTTCCGGAGTTTCTCTTTTGCTTGTATATGTCTATACCATTCCAGACAGTAGAATAGTTGTTTTTTTTGTACATTCTACTAGTCGCCCACATACTTGTGACATTAGATCTTGTCACACACATTAGTAGGCTACTATTTTTGGGTTGTATTTCTATAGTTATGATTTTCTTTAGCTGATCCCATTTTTGTTAGCCGTCAAATTCGTTTTTTACCCAATGCTTGAATTTAAGTAAAGATAGTTGTTGGAATTGCTTAATAAAAATGGAAAAATCACTAAGTTGTTCGTGGTTGGCTTGTCTAGCAACGGTGTTGGATGCTATCACGGCCCAACATGGAGTTGGGTCGTGACATTAAACCTTGATGTTAGAGCTATAGAATACAAATCTCATATTTCTTCTTGTAGAAAACAGTATTGCGTGGAGTGTTTCATTTGTAAACTACTATGAGATGAATTATATTATGAGTCTTTACCTCTTTATGTATCTCTTATGTAGTATAGAGAATCGAATTCCATTTTCTAATTCTTATTTTTTTAATTTGTCTTTGTATATGCACTTGGAGCAAAAACGGAGTCTCACTCGAGACTCAACACTACCCGAGCATGGAGTCATCACATCCCATACTATCCTCCTCAGAATGTACCTGATAGGAAGAAAACAAGCGAAACGCTTGGGGACGCCTATAGCGTCTTTATTTCCTTTTCCTTATCATTCATGCTATTTGACTGGACTTGTGCGATTTGAGTTTATCTCCAATATTTAGGATTATATGTTTATATTCATGTTAGCATAGTATGTTTGATTATGTAAAATATTTATCGATTTAATACCATTTTAATCACATAAATTGTAGCATTAAGATATAAGAACATAGAATCAGTTCCATTTAAAATGATGCTTTCAAAAACTATTCGTCAAGCCAATTTCTAGTGACGTTAAGTCAGATTTTATAGCTGAGTGTTTTGGTAAAATACAAATGTAAACCATTCTCTTAAGTCTTAATCGATCTTTAGATTTTTTGTCAAGCCGATCCTTGGAGCTCTGAGTAGCAAGTATATTTTTGAAACTATCAGATTCTACAAAAGGAGTTTAATTATTTTCCTAAAACGCATAAAGGTCGAGTCTAAAAGAAGTTTGACACATTAACGATTGATATTGTCTTATTATTTACCAGATTACATTTACCGTAAGCAAATCCATACAGTTAGATAATCGGTTAGTAATATATTATATTTAATTAATTTACCTGAGTTTGACAGGTTAATCGTAGTTAACGGATCATATAGGGTGCCTGCATAACCTTCCCCATTAGGATTAATTAGAACCCTTACCCTTTATCATGCGTAGACCATAAAAACAGAGTAACTTTAAGCATTACTTAGCTAAAGGCGGTGTCCTAATTCACCTTAGAATTAATTAGGTAGCGACTCTTTTATTAATTAATTAAACCGCAGTCTTTCCAATAAGTTATACTCTAATTTGACCCGTATTAAAATGGAGTATAATAGGGAGAACGGCATCGCCGACCATATAAAGCCTCAAATTGAGCCATCTCGATGCTGGACTGATAACAGTTGTTGTACGCAAACTCGGCAAAAGGCAAGGATCGATCCCACTGCCCTCCAAAATCAATCACAAATGCTCTGAGCATGTCCTCCAAGATTTGAAATGTCTGCTCCGACTGCCCATCAGTCTGTGGATGAAAGGCTGTGCTGAGCTCTACACGGGTCCCCAACTCACTCTGTACTACTCTCCAGAAACGTAAAGTAAACTGAGGGCCTCTATCTGATACGATGGAAACAGGAACACTGTGCAACTGGACTATCACCTGAATATAAATATGGGCCAACCTCTCTGAAGTATACGTGGTCACCACCAGAATGAAGTGAGCCGACTAGGTCAACCTGTCGACCATGACCCAAATTGCATCAAACTTCCGCAAGGTTCGCGGCAACCCTACGAAGTCCATAATAATTTGCTCCCACTTCCACTCAAGTATAGTCATCTGCTGGAGTAGGCCACCTGGCCTCTAGTGATCATACTTAATCTGCTGGCAATTTAGACACCTCACAACATCATCAACTATGTCTTTCTTCATACGTCGCCACCAATAATGCTGTCTCCGATCGTGATACATCTTTGTAGCTCTGGATGGATAGAGTACTGTGAACTGTGTGCCTCCTCTAGAATCCTCCCTCTCAAGAAATCGACATGAGGAACACATAGACGACCCTGGAGTCGCAGGACACCATCATCACCGATAGTAACCTCCTTGGAACCACCCTGTAGTATCGTTTCTCTGAGAACCAACAAGTGCGGATCATCAAACTGTCGAGCCTTAATCTGATCCAATAGTGAAGACAGGGCAACGACGCATGCATGAACTCGGTTGGGCTCTGAAATAACTAACCTCGCAAGTCTGTTATCCAAGGACTGAATGTCCAAAGCTAATGGCCTCTCGTCTGCTGAAATAAATGCCAAACAGCCCATACTCTCCGCCTTTCTGCTCAAGGTATCCGCAACTACATTCACCTTGCTCGGATGGTAAAGAATGGTAATATTATAATCCTTCAGTAACTCAAGCCACCTGCGCTGCCTCAAACTGAAATCCCTCTACTTGAACAAATGCTGCGGGCTACGATAGTCGGTGTAAACCTCACAGGACACTCCATAAAGAGAATGCCTCCAGATTTTACGAGCATGAACAATAGTGGCCAACTCACAATCGTGTACAGGACAATTCTTCGCATGGGGCTTCAGCTGACGTGAAGCATATGCAATAACTCGCCCCTCCTGCATCAATACACAACCCAAACCAATGCGTGAAGCGCCGCAATACACAATATACATCCCCGAACCGGAAGGCAATACTAGAACTGGTGTTGTAGTCAAAGTTGTCTTGAGCTTTTAGAAGCTCACCTCACAATCAT
Source organism: Nicotiana knightiana (assembly GCA_005239525.1). NCBI lineage: Eukaryota > Viridiplantae > Streptophyta > Magnoliopsida > Solanales > Solanaceae > Nicotiana > Nicotiana knightiana. The sequence goes on along the minus strand of ML382564.1, from coordinate 9,606 downwards.
CGGACCAACGGAATAGAGCACCCTTCTGGGTCAATCTAGTCAAAGGTGATGCAACGGATGAGCAGCCCTCCACAAATCAGCGATTATAACCTGCTAACCCTAAGGCGCTTCTAATCTCCATCGTCGTAGTAGGACGAAGCCAACTTTGAACCGCCTCAATCTTCTTGGGATCCACTTTAATACCCTCGCCTGATAAAATATGCCTTAACAATGCTACAGAATCTAATTAAAACTCACACTTGGAGAACTTAGAATATATCTTCTGTTCCCGCAAGGTCTGAAGCACCACTCTCAATTGTTGCTCGTGCTCCTCCATGCTCCGCGAGTAGATAAAAATGTCATCAATGAAGACAATGTATAAGGCCTGAACATACTGTTCATCAAATCCATGAATGCAGCTGGGGCATTAGTCAAACCGAAGGACATCACTAGAAACTCATAATAGCCATATCTAGTTCGGAAAGCAGTCATCAGAACATCTGAATCCCGAATCTTCAACTGATGGTACCATGATCTCAAATAGATCTTAGAGAACACCCTAGCACCCTACAATTGGTAAAACAAATCATTAATCCACGGCAACGGGTACTTCTTCTTAATGATGACTTTGTTCAACTAGCGGTAATCAATGCACATCTGCATAGTCCCATCTTTCTTCTTCACAAATAACACTGGTGCACCCCAATGTGATACACTCGGCCCGCCGAACCCCTTTGATAGCAACTCCTCAAGATATTCCTTCAACTCTTTCGAAGCCATATGGTACGATGGGATAGACATAGGCTGGGTACCTGGAGCTAAATCAGTGCAGAAATCAATATCACAATTTGGTGGCATACCTAGAAGATCAGAAGGAAACACATCTGAGAATTCTCGAACTACAGGCATTGAATAAATCGCCGGAGACTCTGTGGTAGTATCTCGAACATAGGCTAGATTTGCCAAATAACCCTTCTCGACCATGTGTCAAGCCTTCATAAAAGAGATGATCCGACTAGGTGGGCTGACAGACGAACCCTTTCACTCCAATCTAGGAAACTCTATCATCACCAAGGTAATAGTATTGGCATGGCAATCAAGGATGGCGTGATATGGAGATAACCAGTCCATGCCCAAGATGACATCAAAGCCGATCATATCAAGAAGTAGAAGATAAACTCTAGTCTCATAGCCACAAAATGTAACAATGTAAGACCGGTAGACCCGATCCACAACAACAGAATCACCCACTAGAGTGGACACATAAACTGGAGTACCCAAGGACTCACGAGGAATATCCAGGAAATGAGCAAACACAGATGACACGTATGAATAGGTAGACCCTGGATCAAATAGAACTGAAGCATACCTACTGTAGATAGAAATAATACCTGTGATCACGGCATCTGAGGCCATTGCATCTTGTCTGGACGAAAAAACATAGAACCTAGCTGGAGCGCCACCTGGCCCTTTACAAACTGGCCTCTACCCCCAGCTAGGGCACCTTTGATCTCTCCGGAATATCGAAACCTCTTATCCCTCATAGCCTTCTCTCGGCTACGCTGACGTACATCGTCGATCCTCCGAGCTATCTCTACGACCAACTTGTAAGAATTCCACATCTCGACCTCTCGGGCCATGGTGTCCTGAATACCACTTTGCAACCCCACAAAAAACCTCCACACTCTCTCTGCATTAGTAGGAAGTATCATAAGTGCATGGCGAGACAACTCAGAGAACCTCGCCTCATAGTCGGTCACTGACATTTGGAGCTGCTCGAACTTAAACTGCAACTCATCCCTCTGAGAGGGGAGAATGTACCTATCCAGAAAGATACTCGTGAACATGTCCCAAGTCATAGGAGGATAATTTACCGGTCTGCCAAAAAGATAGGACTACAACCATCTACGGGCCCGTCCCTCTAACTAGAAAGTAGAAAAGTCCACCCCATGGGACTCTAATATCCTCATGTTATGCAGTTTTTCCCTGCAACAATTAATGAAATCCTAGGGATCCTCATGTTGCTCACCTCTAAAAACAGGAGGATGTAGCCTATTCCACCTGTCCAATAGCTTCTGCAGATCGCCGGCCGCAGCTGGTCTGGCCTTAGGTACAACTGGTGTCACTCGCTGTGCTCCACCCACGGGTAGTGTGCCCGGAGTCTAATATACAACAACTGCATACCCAGGAACCTAAGCACTAGGGGTCTGTGCTCCCCCTCGTGCCTGAGATGTGGCTGGATTTGCTGGAAATAAACCAGCTTGGGTCATAGTATCCATGAATCGTATCATACGACCCATAAGTCCTGGAAACCCGGTACTGACATGAAATCTACCGGGGCTGGCTCTGATGTAGGCACCTCGCCCTGCTCCTCAGTAATAGGATCCTCTACTGGATCCGTTGGTGGTATAGCTGAGGCCACTCTTGGACGTCTTCATCCCCTACCTCAGGCCGGTGCCCTCGCTCGGACTCCAGCAACAGGAGGAGCGGCTCCTCCTAGGTTTGGAACATCCCTTGTGCGTGTTCTCACCATCTGTGAGAGAATAATAGAAAGACACTTAGTATAACATCAACTGCACAACATGAGATAAAGAATAGTAGTTTCCTAACAACCTATAGCCTCTCGAAGATAAGTACGGATGTCTCCACACTGATCAGCAAGACTCCATTAGGCCTGCTCATAACTTGTGAGACCTACGTGAACCTAGTGCCTTGATACCATGTTGTCACGACCCAATTCCATTATAGGTCGTGATGGCGCTCAATGCCGCCACTAGGCAAGCCAACTGTGAACTAACCACTTATTTCCCCTTTTTAATAAATTTTTAAGTAATTAAACATTCCTTGATTTAAAGGGTTAAGATACAACAAGCTTAAAATAAATAAAAATGAAAGCAACTAAGTGCAGTCAAAACCATAAAATTAACCAAAACCACAAGTCTACTAGTGTATGTGCCAAGACCTGGTGTGACAAGTGTATGAGCACTAATAAATTATACGAAACTGTAGCTACTGTCTGAAATCAAATAGATAGAAATGAAAGTAAGGAGAGACTCTAGGATGTTGCGGAACGGCTCAAGAAATGCAGCTCACCACTAGGACTCCGGGTAACGTGGGTGCGCGCCGGTGAGATCACCAGAGGCACCTACCCCAGATCCTGCACGGTTAGTGCAGAAGAGTAGAGTGATTACATAAACAACATATACCAGTAAGTATCAAGTCTAACCTCGAAAAAGTAGTGACGAGGGGTCAACTTCGACACTTACTATGGGCTAATAATTTAATACAGAAATTCTAAAATAGCAGAAATTATATAAATAACAACAATAACTCACACAAGCAGGGACAATTAAATTCTTTCACAAATTTATAAACTCCAAATAAATTCCTTTCATTTATACTTGTAACCTCGCAACTACCATTTAATACCAAACATAGTTAGGAACCTAGTATTATTAAGCACTAATTATGTCGAGGTCGTAAAGCCCGATCCAGAATAACGTGTACACTGCCGAGGGACGTGCGACATGATCCATAGATGCATCTATTCCACCGACGAGGCGTTCGGCCTAATCCACAAGAAGGGAGGGTACTTTGTAAGCATTTAACTTTCATGTTATAATAAGGCTAATTCACGATGCAGTAAATTTTTTCATTTACGATCAAGTAATCCTCTCAAAGATTAAGCAAGTGAAATCCAGTACTTTACAGTTCTTCCAACAAGTTTTTAATATAATTTAGTCATTTTAATTAAAAAATAGGTGAAAATGTTACAATTAATTCATGATTTGGGTCCTAAGCTACCCGGACATAAGCATAAATATTAGGTACACACGAACTCTCGTCACCTCATGCATACATAGCCCCCACAATTAGACACAAATATTAATTTGAATTACCTATAGGGTAAATTCCCTTTTACAAGGTTAAACAAGAGACTTACCTTGCCTCAAAGCTTACTTCCCGGGCTCAAGTTCACTCTAAAGCCTTAACTCGATGCCGAACAATCTAAAACTAGTCAAATGGTATATAAATAAATCAATACATGTTCAAAAGTTCATATCACAACTATTAAAGTGAATACCCAACCCCAAGTGAAGAATTCCTAAAATTCACCCTCGGGCCCACATGCTCGGATTCTCGAAATTTTTGAAGAAAGTTGTTACCCATAACCTCATGAACTCAAATATATGGTTTTTACTAAATTTCATAACCAATTTCATGATTAGATCTCATTTTTATCAAAAACCTAGATTTTTCATCTAACCTATAAATTCCACGAATTTACATGTTTAAATCTACCCATAATCAATGTATAAAACTCATGTTAGGTAGAAATTACTTACCCGCAATATCTAGGTTGAAATTCCCCTTTTTGAAGCTCCAAAATCGCCCAAGTGTCTGAAAAATGAGAGGAAAAAGCCCAAGTCCCTTATTTAAAACAAGGTTCTGCCCAACTATTTTCCCCTCCACCGCGAACGCGGAAGACGCCTCGCGTTCGCGCAGACCTAATATGCTTGGGCATCGCGATCATGACATCTCACACGCGAACGCGAAGAGCAAAGTGCACTGGCCCCTCCTCGGCCCCTTTCCCCTACGCGAGCGCGAGAGGGGCTGCGCAAATGCGTAGGCCTAGGTTCACAAGGCTTCGCAAACGCGAGAGCCTGACCGCAAATACGAAGGGAAATTGCCCACTGCCCCAAATCCTTCTTCGGCGAACGCGATGGCCCTTCCACGTTCAGGAAGAAGGAAACCAGAACTGAAAAATCTTGTTTCCTTATCTTAGCTGGTCCGAAACAAACCCAAGCCCCTCAGGATCCTGTCCAACCACACCAAGAAGTCTATAAACTTAATACGGACCTGCTCAAACTCTCAAAACGCGTAAAACAATAACAACACAAGAATCACACCCCAAAACCAAATTGAACCAATATATGAACTTCAAGTTTTCGAATCGCTCCGAGCGCGCCGAATCATACTTAGACTACTCGGAATGACACTAAATTTTGTGTGCAAGTCTTAAATCACCTTACAGAACTATTCCTCATCTCAGAATTTTATTTGGACTTTGAGAATACCAAAACCTACTCCAAACAAAATTTAAAGAATTTTTAAACCTTCAAAAAGTCAACTTTCACTATTAGGCGTCGAAACGCTTCCAGATTATACAAAATCCAATCCTAACATACACCCAAGTCTAAAATCATCATACAAACGTATTGGTACCATCAAATTCTGATTCCGAGGTCGTTTACTCAAAACGTTGACCGAAGTCAAACGTAGCCTTCTAAAGCCAAACCATGGAACCAAAGATTCTGATTTTAACCCGAACCTTTCAAAATTCCGAACTAACCATTCCTGCAAGTCATAAAACAGTAAAAGTACAAATGGGAGCCTTATTTAGGGGAACGGATTTCTAAAATATTAAACGACCGGTCGGGTCGGTCCAAGAAGTATCACCCTTCTTTTCTAAGTCAACATTATTTTGACTTTTATGAACTTTTATTATTTTTGAACAACTAATTATTTGCAAATCTTTTCCAGTTGCAAATGCTTTAACCATCATTACTTCATGGGTAATATACATATATGTATATATATGTTTATATATATATATATATTACCCATGAAGTGATGATCCATATAATTCAGTTTCATTGGCCTTGTTAGTTTTTGTACGCGATCTACGAGATTTGAGAAACACCAAATGTTATGTAAGCTCAAGCCCACGGATTGACGGTAACTTTTTTGTTGTTTTCAAAACAACTTTTCAGAATAATTTTTGGTCTTTTTCACAATAAAAATTTGAGAATATATTGAATAGCATGTCAAATGTTTTTGTCAATAGTAACCAAATAGTTTCATCATATGCATGAAAGTCTCAAAATCTTAAGGAGTTTTGTAATTTATTCTTCTCAGAATAAACTTCAGAATCAATCATTCTAAAAACGAAAAATAGCTCTTTGAAAACCAAATAAAAAACATTAAAAACAAGAAAAGAAAAATCACCGAAGGTTGAAATAATTCTTATAGAACGACAAAAAAAAACTTAGAGAACTCACCCGCTAAGGAGCAATTTCTTATCTCATTGGCAAAGTTCTAGAATCAAGAAGTTTTTTAATGGTCTTTAACCATCGAGATGTTATCCCTTTATAGTAGGTAAATTCATTAGTTTGTGAAGGAAGGACTATACTAACACAATCCTAGAAAGAGCAAAATTATTGTCCTAGAATTCTCCTATGGCCTTCAACTTGAGCAGCAAGAAATCGTGGAAATATATGGCAGAAATCGTATTTCAAGGACTCAAACATACAGTCCTGAGTCAAATTATTTTAGCCAAAATAAACGTCTTTAAAGGGAATAATTGTTTTGAATTTAATTATGGAAAACTCTCCTTTTTTGTATATTTTTTTTTTTTGATTTTAAGTTTCTAAATATTAGGAATTTCACATGATCAAACAAGGAAAAATTTAATAATTAGAAGTCCTAAAAAATGAAATTACGCTTTTATCCAATGTAAAATCTTTTTGTAAAGGGGAAAAAAAGTGAACGACACTTTGCTAAGAATTTTCGTGCTTTTAATATTGTATAGATGTATAGATATATATGGAGGAGAGTAAGTCAATGATGGTGCTGACAATACTAAAAATATCTTTCTATCAAATTCCACTAGCCGGTGAAGAAGTATCGCAAGCTTTTATCTGATGTTGATTCAATATTACTTTGTAGTTCGTATTCACTTCCAAGTGTTTTTGTTGTTTTGTTTGCGTCTATTTTATATGGATCATCACGGCGGTTGTAATGGTGACCGTGTGGTCAAAAATATAATTTTAGTGACATTTTACTTTTTTATAGAGTAGAAAATATACTCTAAAAGTTCTTATACTTTATTGGGTTTTACTAGGAGATTAGTGGCCATTGTGTGAAGAATAATTTATATCTTGCAACGACGTGACTGGTCGTTTTGGGCATTTACACTTTGCTCGGTAGTTTGAGGGCATGATTATCTCCGCATGATATGTTATGACTTGTGTAAATCGTCGGTTTTGGTTTTCAAGTTATTCGGAATCGATTTGGGAGAATGAACTTCAAGATTGAAGCTTTAAGTTGGAAGAGTTGACCAAGTTTGACTTTTTAGTATTTGGCCTCGGATTGGAGTTTTGATGGTTCCTTTAGGTCCGGATGGTGATTTTGGACTCGAGAATATGCCCGAATTTGCATTTGGATATTTATTGAAGGATTCAGCACTAAAAAGGCGACAGCTGGAAATTTGAAGGTTTGGAAAGTTCATAAGTTTGATCGGAAGTTGACTTTGAGGATATTGGATTCGGATTGTAGTTCCGAGAATTGGAATAGCTTCGATATGTCATTTGGGACTTGCGTGCAAAATTTGAGTTCATTCCGGGTTGATTTGATATGATTCGGCCCGAGTTGTAAAAGTTGAAGCTTCATAAGTTCATTAAGTCTGATTTGAGGTGTGATTCATAATTTTAATGTTATATGATGTGATTTGAGACCTCGAGTAGGTGTGTGCTGTGCTACGAGACTTTTTGGTATGTTCGGACGAGGTCCCTAGTGGCTTAGGTGAGTTTCGGATAGGTTTAGGTTGTGTTGCACTTGTTTTTTTATGCTTCAGCGTTGTTTCCTGGAGATCGTATGAGGAAGTTATTCTCATTTCCTTATTGGGGAAACTACTAGTTTCTAGTGTAGTCGCATTGAAAATATTTTTATTGCAATTGTGATGCCTAGTTCGCAATTGCGACATTTTCCAGCCGTGCTCTTGTTTGGTATTGCGAAAGCTTCTTCGATTTTGCAAGGGTTCGCAATTGCCAATCTTGGATCGCAAATGCGACATCTGCAGCTTGTTTTCAGCTGTGTAATTCAGGTTTTTGATTCATCTTGTTATATTTTTAACCCTAGCCTCGATGGGAGGCGATTTTTCAAAAGGAGTTTCATACCAAACTATCGGGTAAGTAATTTTAATCAGCGTTCAATTATATTTCATGTTTATACATAAAATTTAACATCAAATTCATGAGAATCTAGGGAAAATTTTGGGGATTTCGTCAAAGCTTTGAAAAATGAAAATTTTGGATTTGAGAGTCTAATAGGATTCGAATTTGAAAATAAAACACGTATATGGACTCGTGGGGCTATGGGTAGTCAAGACCTACCCTTGGACCCGGGTTTGGACCGGGCGGGCCTGAGGTTGACTTTTGTTGACTTTTTAGAAATTGTACAAAGGTTAGAGCTTTATTAATTTAGTTTGTTTTCTCTTGCATTGTGTGATGTATTTAAGTCGTCTTTGGCTAGATTGAGCCAGGCGGATGTGAATTTGTAAAGGAAGAAGCTAAATTGAATATTTAGTTGCCCGAATTGAGGTAAGTGTCTTTCCTAACTTTGTTCAAGAAATTGTTTCTACTATTTGATAATATTTCCTACATGGGGAGGTGATATATATATGAGGTGACAAGCATATATGCATGTGCCAGGGTTACTCTTACCGAGGGGGAAAATTATGCTATAAATTGTGCCTTGTAGAATTACGTGACTGATGCGAGACTAAATTGCATAGTTTAACATGTGATATACCTTACATTTTATGAGCATTAATGATAAAATTACACTTTCTATGTGCTTAATGGAGTTTATTTCATGTGTAGGTGAATTGGAAATAGAAACGGAGCTAAAGGGATGCAAATACGTCAAAAATACGCAAAAGGAGACGCCCGGGCGATAGACGTGCGTTTACCCCATGAAGCCTGGCCCCCCCTGGCGTTAGGGGGGCGTTTACCCCGTAAAGCCTGGCCCCCCCAGGCGTTAGGGGGGCGTTAGGGCCATAACGCCAGGCTCCCCCAGGCGTTAGGGGGGCGTTAGAGACCAAACGCCCGGGGTCTCCAGTGTCGCCCAAGTCCGAGTTTGACGAGTTTAAGTGTTTCCCAAGTGAAATAGAAGTCTCCTACACGGTTAGGGTTCACCCTAAACCTATAAATAGACTCCTAAAACACAATTAAA
>ML382563.1:73063-109110 GCA_005239525.1 Nicotiana knightiana | reverse complement strand
ACGTCAATTCCCTGAGGGATCGACTCTGGGCATAATACCCCAGGATTATATTTGAAACGCCCGTTTAGTCTTTATAGAAGACATAGTTGAGCGTGATCACCTGCAATAGCAACCCAGAACACCAGAAAAACTGGAGTTTTTTCACTCCTAACGCATGTCAGAAACTCACCGAGCCCTCGGGGCTCCACTCCGAATACTCACACAAGTCCAAAAACACTATACAACTTTCTCGCACGATCGGAACACCGAAATAACATCAAAAACTAAAAATTACACCCTAAAACCATTTGAATCAAACTTATGAACTTTAAGTTCTTCATTCTACTTCCAACGTGCCGAAACGTACTTATACTACTCGGAATGATACCAAATTTTGCGTGCAAGTCTTAAATGACATTACGGAACTGTTTCCGATCTCGAAATTCCGTTTGTACCTCGATATCACCAAAACACGTTCCAAACCACAATTATAGAACTTCTAAAACTTCAAGAATCCCATTTTCACTATTTGGCACCGAAACGCTTCCCGGTCATCCGAAACCCGTTCCGGACATGCGCCCAAGTCCGAAATCATCATAATAACCTATTGGAACCGTCATATCCCGATTCCGAGGTCTTTTACTCTAAATATTGAACGATGTCAAACTTGGCCTTTTAAGTGAACCTTAAAGAACCAAGTGTTCCGATTCCAACCAAATCTCTTCCAAATCCCGAACCAACCATCCCCGCAAATCATAAATCATTAAAGCAAGTGCGAGAAGTCTTATTTAGGGGTACGAGGTTATAGAAAGAAAAACGATCAGTCAAGTCGTTACATGAATAAAATGACCATTTTTACGAACATGACCCTTCGGTACTCCCGAGAGTGGTTTAAAGGTTGTCTCGGCAAATATGGCCAGACACAAGGTAAAAGTGGACAAAACTAGAAGAGATGCCTGTTGATACCCAATTTTTTCATATATATTTCAAAAATACATATATACCTTCAAAATAGTGCATGAGCATCAACTAGTATTTTTTCCATAATTTTAAAAGAATTTTTAATTAATTTATTCTAGCATTTTATTATATAAATAATTACTAATTGCATTACAAATGATTTTATAATAATTTTATTGCTTAATTTTATCATTTATATTTATATTAAGCTTTAATCATTTTATGCATAATTATATTTACACCTTTGGGCTATAATTGCAATAATTTTGCAATAATAGCACATATATGCATAATTACATTATTTACGCAGAAAAATGACTTTTTATATTTTTATAATGTTAAATAATTATTTTAAATCATTTTTATTTACAAATGGAATTTATATCATCTATTAATTATTTTCATAAATTATTTTATTAGTTTAATTGGATATTTAAAACATAGCACCTTTTATTAAATTTTTTCGGACCTAACCCAGCCCAATACTAACCTAACCCATAACCCATAACCCAGATCCATACCCATACAAATTTGAACCGCCCTCCTAAACTCTAATGTTGGTCGTTGATCTTAGAAGATCAACGACCCTTAATCACTCACCCCTTTTAATTAATCAAACAACCCCAAACCCTATCTCATTTTCTTCCAACCCTCCACCTTTGGATCCCCCACTCTCCTCTCTTCTCTCTCACCCCTTAGAACCCTAGCCTCGCCGTCACACATCCCTCTTGAATCATGGGATTTTTCTTCGATTCCATGCCTTATTTCCCTTCATCTCTTTACTGGTTATATGATTCTTCATTTACTTGATGTGAATATCAAGAGACTCGAACCAAATCTGGTTCAAAGTCTCTCATATCTCGGCTATTTCGTCTATGTTCACTCCGATACCTGTGAGTACGAATCTTTTCGTATTTTATTATTTCAAATCTCTGGTTCAAATCAGTTTTGGTTCAACCCGGCTATTTCCTGGATAAATTTGCTTAGATCATGTTAGATCTGAAATGATTTAGTGTTTGTTTTAGTATTTCCTCTTTAAATTTTCAATATTTTTGTTTCTTATTACTTTTATTATTTTATGACCGATTTTCTAGGGTTTTGATTCTAACGAATTTTTGCAAGAAAGTGTTTTAAAATTTAAAGGTTTCATCTCTGGTTTTCTTATTTACTTTTCGACTGATTTTTACTTGATTTAATAAGTTGCATCTATATGTATTTCTTAGGGTTTCGATTATTTATTTATCCTACTATTTCTGCACGATTACCTTTAACTCTTTCAATTAAGTGTTAATTGATTTTACTTACCTAAATTAGGTTTTGAATCAGCTTTCCTTTAGTACCAGTATTTCCTTATTAAGATTTTATCTGTTCTTACCTTATTTATGTGAATTATTACTCGTACTACTTTTCTTTAACTCCCTTACTGCCTGATTTTTTATGCTTTGATTATGGAACTAACTTCTAGTTGATTCCAGAACTATTTCCTTGCCTTATTTGATCTGGTACCTGACTACTGATTGATTCCATATAACGCTCTCCCTAAATTAAGTGGTATTAGCCCGATTTTATGCTATTTTGCCATGTTAGTTGATTAAGGTCGACTCTAATTGATTCTGAAGTTATTCTCATGCCTTACTTGTGTAGGATTGATTCAGTGACTTATTTGTCTATCTCATTGAGACTATTTAAACCCCTTCCCCATTCCCCTTACATAGACTCGAATCCGTTTATTCTCACAACAAACTAAGTTCTCTTTGTTCTCTCTTGTTCTGATTTCTATACTAAGTGGTTATTATTTGGGCCGGCTGAAAGCCAATGCCAAATTATTCTGGGGATTAACTTCTATTGCACCTTTACTTGCTTTATTCTCAACTGGTATGCCCTAACCTTTGCAGTTCCATTCTCTATGCTTTGTTTGACTAGCATGTTTCAATTTCTAGCATGATTCTATTCTTTCTATGACAATTTGATGATACAGTTAACTTAAGGCTAAGTTATTTCAAATAGCATGAATTCTCTCCTAAAATTAAGGTTTAGTCTGCTTTCTTGCAAGATACTCTTAACATGTGATCGCTTGTCTATTGCTTAACTCATATGTCCTGTTTGTTTAATTCAAATGTTTTGCCTAATTGCTTCTATATTTTAGCCACGACTGTTTAGAATACTAGCATGAATACTACCTAATCGCATGCCAATCTGCTTGAACTATATGCTGAACATGGATTCTGTTTGTTTCTTGGTGCAGTTATGTTTGCAATTTTGTAATCTGAATCGTTTTGCTTTTGAAAATTAAGCTATTTATAAAACCTACCCCCCTCCATTTACCCTTTATGCAATGGTTTTACAAACTCCTACTCTTAGTTATTTAGGTTCCTACCACCCATAGTGTGAGCACTGCCTAGGGTCCTCGAGACTCCTTTGAACTCTGACACATTGGGGCTAGTTTTCCAATCTCTTATGAATTACCTTTTGAATGTGGTTCTGGTGTAAGCATTGCCCTGGGTCCCCGAGGCCCTTGGGGACTTTGACACACTAGAAGCCTGGCTTTTAATGTGCCACAGATGGATCATTACTATACTCCAAAGTTGTTCTGTCGGAAATCCTGGTTCCCAAGTTTATATTTGGCTTATGAAGGCTCCCTATAGTGTACTGGATACTATTATGTAATTTATTCATTCTGGGTTGTAATAATTTATGTAATAACATATTTGGGGTTGATTAGTGAAAGCTGGGGGGTTTCCTTCTGTTTTTGTTAAATATGGGTAGAGATCCTGCCTATTGGTTTAATTATATTGATCAAGTTGTGTGATTGCCATTACTTGTTTAGAGATCCTGCCGATAGGAATTTCGTGATGGTTTAGTTTTGTACTTTTAAACTCGCATATTAGAGATCCTACTTATAGGACATTTCGTTAATTTTTCATTATAAATCATGTTCCTAGGATCCACATATTTTAAACTCCAATGTGCATTAGTGACCATGTCTATAGGATTCTGTTTGTTTGAATAATAACCTTTTCTGGCAATCATACTTAAAATTCTGCCTACACACGTCTAACAGATACCATGCTTATAGGAAATAAAGATCAGTTCAAACCTAGAAATCATGCCTATAGGATTTAAACTAATAGATATCATGCCTATAGGGTGAACTCAGTTCTCAACTTAGAAATCATGCCTATAGGGGTTTAAATCTATTCTGCAATTAGCAAGCATACCTATAGAACTTAAAAGGAACAAAATCTGTCTTTATGAGTTAAAATCAATAGTTCACTTAGAAACCAAGTTATAGGTTTATAATAAACTCATAGAAACCATGCCTATAGGGTTCCATTAATCAGTTCTGAGTTCAACCAATTCTGGCTATCACTTAGGCAAATCTGTAAGGGTTGTTAATGTTTCTAGGCCTAAAAGTTGTGACAATGTACTGCCTGAAAATGCCCAGATTCATGCCTAATAGAATCAGTAGGCAAGCTAATATGTCTCGATGCTCACCTTAATAAAACTGTTTCTTTACATTTTGTTTCTGCTCATATAGATATCCTGCCTATAGGATTCTAAAATTAACAAATTTTGTTGATTCAATTGCGTGCATTTGTTGCGTACGTGTAGAGGTCAATGTGAGCCTTTATTTGTTTTTCCTACATGAAAGTCCTATTTGTATTTGTTTGTCGCCTAGATTTCTTATTTTTAAGTAATATAGGTTAGTCTAGAACAACCCTAAATAGAGGTCCTAATACCTCCAGGGCCATGGGTAAGGGACGGGTAGTGCACGCATAAGGAACGAGTTAGAAGCTATTAGAACGCTTAGGTAACAACTTAAAGATAGTAATTGGGTAGTGAAGGAGATGATAGCCTGTGCGGTAATTCTATGAGTAACACCCCAACTTGGGGAGTTACAAAATATTGCATGGAATGATCCTATAAGCTAAAAACCTAGGAACGCCCCTTTTAATCCCGTTTATAGTAACTTGTATTGTCCAAATTATTTTCCTCCCCTTTTAGACTAATTCGCGTAATTTAAGTTCGACCGGTACCCACCGTTGTGGACCTCGAGGGGTGCCTAACACCTTCCCCCCGAGGTAATTTGAGCCCTTACCAGATCTCTGGTGATGGAAACTGGTTTATGATATAATTTCTCTAGGTGCCCTAATGCACCTTAATCCGTTATGTGGCGACTCTTCCAATCCCTTACCCAATACCAAAAAGAAGGAGTTGTCCCAGAAATGTTGAAACCCGATTTCGCGAGAAAAAAGGGGCGCGACAGCATAGCGACTCTGCTAGGGATATTTCTAGGCTCTTACCTTAATGAACCTGATTTTTGTGAATTAGTCTTTAAGCATGTCTTTATTATTCTGTCAATACTTGCATATCCCATCCCCTTCCCACTTTATGTGTATTTATTTTCCTATCTTCAGTTATTTACGATTTCTCTTTCTTGTTTTATTACTCTTTACTATGGAAACTGACATGTCTCTTTGTTTTCTTTTTTTTAACTTCCTTTACAATTATTAAATACGCATTTTCATTTTGCATAAATCATGCTCAACATCATATTTCACTCGTGCGTAATTAATACCATAGCAACGCTTGATGAGTGTTTGCGCTCTTCCTATATCATCCTATTTGAATTTGGAAAGGCTTATTTGCGGTAAAACTAGTCGATCAGCGGTGCAGTCGACGGTTCCGTGCCTTTCCCCCTCAAGTCGTCCGCTTGAGGGAACCAGTCTAGACTTTTATAGAAACCTTACTCTGATTATAATTTTACATGCATCATGGTCAAACCTAGACTGGGTTAATATGTTGTCCACATAATAACCCTTTAATAAAAGCCTTGTCCAAAGTCTACCGGGGTTTCCATAATCCCAAACGGACGCAACCACGATCTATGCATTAATTTGGAGAAATAAGTGCCAATATGCTAATCTTTAATGTATAAATAGTCGAATCTAGAGGGGGAAAGGTCTAACTCTATTTGTTTTGCAGAAAATGAGGCACGAAGTCCCCAGGTTCGGCATGGTATGTAACATACCACCATTGCTGCTAGATTGGTGGGAAGACCTTCCTTCAAGTGATAAAAACCATGTGAAAAGAGTCCTTGGAAACCTAACTTCCTTATTAGATATCCAACCAAATAACATGTTGATTGAAGCTGCTACTATGTTTTGGGACGGAGAAAGGGCGGTATTCCGTTTTGGCAACATAGAAATGACTCCTCTTCTGGAGGAAATAGGGGGATTCGCTGGACTACCTTGGGACAGTCTCGGTTTATTGGTGCCAGAAAATCGCACTCCCAGAGGGTTTCTAAATATGATGGGTTTGAAAAAGAATGACGACTTGGTGTGTGTGAAGAAGTCCTATATACCCTTTGACTTCCTTTATGAGCGATAAGGCCACAACAAATCCTACCATATCTTCCATGACGAGTTCTGTATCACTTCCTTTGGTTGGATTCATCACAGGGTTTTCGTGTTTATCGTCTGTTTTTTGGGTATGATAGTGTTTCCAAGCAAAAAGGACAGAGTTCATACCAGACTGGCCATGGTAACCAAAGCTTTAAGAGGGGGGGGGGATCGAGGGACAAACATTTACTATTGTCCCTATGATTATAGTAGACATATATCGGGCCTTGGATCGCTGCCAGAAGGGGTTCAAACACTTCGAGGGTTGTAATCTGCTACTCCAAATTTGGTTGCTAGAACATTTCCAGAGAGGTTAATACCGCCAAGAGTTTCCACGAAGGTCGTGGAACAATCACATAACCTTTCATCACCCCAAGAGAATGATCTTTATCCCAGATAGATTTGCTCAACCGGAGAATACTACAAAATGGGTGCAATTTTTTGACAACTTGAATGAGGACCAGCTTCTTTGGATGTTCGAGTGGTTCCCCACCAATGAGTTCATCATCCGATCTAGGGACGCTCCACACTTGGTATTGATCGGGTTAAGGGGTATACACCCTTATGTTCCTATCAGGGTCATGAGACAAGCTGGTAGAAAACAAATTATACCACGAGTCTCCAAGATGAGCCACTACAGGGCGGATTTCCAAGATGATGGCATCTCATATAAATGTGAAGCTCAACATATGTGGCACTTGAACATTATTGTGGAAAGGGACACCATCAAGCCGGATCGATATGACGCAGGGCATGTGTACTTTTACTCATCATGGTTGGAGGATTGCATAACAGGAATAGTCGAGCCAGGGGTCGGTTGAGGAAATAGAGTCATAGATGAAGTTTCTGAAGCACAGGTGAAGTATAACAGACTGCGCAAGAGGGTTCGCGAGTCCGAGGCTGAACATCTAGAACAACACAAGACTGATATGTAATTAATCAATGAATTGAGGGAAATGGCTACCAGATCTAATGAAAGGCTAGAATATCTGGAGCAAGGTCTGATGGAGCTGGAAGGGAAGATGAGGAAAAGAGTCATAGACTTCTAGAATGTTGAAGGTATCGAAGGAGGACATCTCGCCAGGGCATACCTGCTGCTGGACATGCGCGACCTAGGGAACCTGATCACCAAGATAACCAGGCCTGGAGAAGGTTCTTCTGGGACCAAGTAGATTAGGTTTATTCATTTTTTGCATTTCGAATGTAATAAGGCCAAGTGCCATTAGTGACTTACCTTATTCACATTTTAGATTTGTCTTATTTATTGAGTTAATGATATGAGGAAATTATTGGCATTAAACTTCTCCAAATCTACTAGTCGATAGTCCTACCTCGGGCGCAACGAGGCTCGCAAATTAGGATGCGAATTTACATTCCTGTAATATGTTTTTAAATACTACAAACATTTTTCAGAACTCTCACTAACTTGGTTACCTTTTGTTTTTCTTTCTTTTTTGATTATTCCCATCCCCTAAGGTTGGTTCACACATATTGGCATCATCAGCTTACCACACCAGATCCAGAGTCCCTCCACCTCCTCCTTCTCCAAGTGCATCAAAAGGAAAAGGGAAAGCTAAGATGGACGATATAAGTGGTGTCAGAAAAGATAACCCCACACATGGTGAGAATGTGGAAACTTATGATGGTCAGAGTAATCCGGAACCAAATGACTTGGTTTCGCGGCTTGAACAGAAGATACTTGAACTACAGGGTGAGCTTGAGCAGGTCCGTAATTTGGCAAACCTCTCCCTCACACTAAACATCCCATATATCAATCGTCCAAATACCCAAAACTCGGCACCTCCTCAGAATACACCCAACCAACGCCCGTAGAATCCTCCCGCACCCCACCAATATACAACCCCTCCTCAAAATTCTTTACCCATACCTACACCTCCTCAACATCAGCATCTCGTGACTCAATGTCCACAAACTACTTATCACACTCCTTAGAATACCCCCCCCCCCAGCTACCCCTGATCCCCAAAATTCAACCAATGATCATCGCTACACCCAAACTCCTGGCATTCACCAAAACAACCTCATATACGTGGAAACCTTAATCCACTCCGCTCACCAATCTCATATACACTGGAAACCGCCAAAAAGGACCTGCTCATAAAGAACATGGCAGAAGAGCTCAAGAAACTCACAAGTCAGGTTCAGGGTGTTGAAGGAGGTAAAGGAATCGAAGGTTTGAATTATGAGGATTTGTGCATTCATCCAGATGTGGAACTGCCGGAGGGTTAAAAACCTCCTAAGTTCGAGATGTTCGATGGAATAGGTGACCCAAAGGTACATTTGAGAACCTACTGTGACAAGCTCTTAGGGGTTGGAAAGGACGAAAGGATTCGCATGAAGCTATTCATGAGAAGCCTCACTGGAGACTATCTTGGTACCTAAGTCAAAATTCTAAGAAATGGGCTAATTGGGTAAGCATGGCATTGGATTTCATGGATAGATTCAGATTCAACACGAAAAATGCACCAGACGTCTTCTATATCTAGAATCTCAAAAAGAATCCCACTAATACTTTTCGCGAGTACGCTACTCGATGGAGGTCAGAAGGAGCGAAGGTCAGGCCGGCATTAGATGAAGAGCAAATGAACAAGTTCTTTGTCAGGGCTCAGGATCCACAATATTCCGAAAGGTTAATGGTAATCGAGAATCACAAGTTCTTCGATACCATCAAGCTCGGAGAAAGGATCTAGGAAGGTATCAAAAGTGGAATGGTGACAAATTTGGAGGCACTGCAGGCCACGAATAAAGCACTACAATCAGGTGGCATATCAAAGAAGAAAGAAGTGGGAACAGTAATGGTCTCCCAATGTCCGAAATCTCCATTTGTGTACCAGACACCTCCACCCACATACCAACCTTCACCTCCTAGATATCCTTAATCCGCTACCGCCTACCACACCTATAATACCCAACCAACCTATTATCATTCACCCCCAGCTCGTCCAAGTTACCAAAAACCCAGGCCTAATTTTGATCGCAAACCACCCAGACAATACACCCCCATTTTCGAACCCATTGACCAATTGTATGAAAGATTAAAAGTTGCTGGATATGTCACCCCTCTTCCCGCTGTGGCTATGGAAAACTCATCACAATGGGTCAACCCAAACAAGACGTGTGCGTACCATTCCCTTATGAAGGGACATACTATTGATGAATGTCGTACCTTGAAAGATAAGATCCAAACATTGATTGATACCAAGGTCATACAGGCAAAAGAAACCACACCTAATTTCCGCAACAACCCCTCCCAGATCATAGGGCTGAAGGAGTCAATGTAATAGAAACCGATGAAGAATGGGATCCCGAGGGATCAATCGACTTACTCGGGAAAGTGATGATCCTAAAAATTCGGCAGTCACGCTCAATCCCATTGTGGTATAGGTACAGCCGCCAATCAAAGTTGAGGTAGCCACATCGGCTCCCTTTGAAGCAGAAATGACACCACCTGCAACTGCACCTGCTCCGTTTGAGGTAGAAGTATCCACCCCTTTTACTGTGAAGGTGGCATCCACACCACCCTTCAGTTCCAACGTTGTACCTTGTGATTATGTTGCCGAAGCTAGGAGAAAAGGGAAAGTAAAGACGGAAGAGTCCGGCACCGCACATGGAATAACCAGAACAGTAAGAATTTGCACACATGAGCATTTGGGAGAAACTAGTAAGAAAGCTTCTAACAAACAACCCATCACTGAAACTGGTCCAGATGACCTTTGGAGGAAAGTACAAGCAAGGGAGTATTCTGTTGTTGATCATCTGAATTAGACTTCTGCCACTATATCCATCTTATCGCTGCTGCAAAATCCTGAAGCACACAGGAATTCTCTGATGAAGGTACTGAATGAAGCATATGTGCCCAACAACATTACTAGAGGATAAATGGCCAACATGGTGGGAAAAGTGTTATAAAGCCATAAGATCACCTTCAATGAAGACAAATTGCCACCTGAAGGATTGAGCCACAACCGGGCACTACACATTACAGTGCAATGTCAAGATAAGTTTATTGCCAAAGTTCTGATAGATTGAGGGTTCAGCTTCAACATCTATCCGCTGACAACTCTGAAAAATTTGGGAAAGGGCCTACATGAAATACGAGCAGGATCTATGAAAGTGAAAGCATTCGATGGGTCACAAAGAGCCACAATTGGATAAACCAACTTATGCTTGCAAATGGGCTTTGGATACATGCCGTTGGAGCTGTCGCATCCACTTTGCACCAAGAGGTAAATTTGAGAGGAACCATCAAGAAGTGATCATCCATGAAGATGGGAGAAATCCCATTTACACCAGTCAGACTGTTACGGTGGTAGAAAACAGAAGGGAGTTAGGTGGCAAAACCTACCATCGTATCGAGCGTGTTAACATGATTGAGAAGGATAAATGGTGGAATAGAAAAATAGAGAGCATACTGGCATGGGCAGGGTATGAACCTGGTAAGGGGCTTGATAAAAAGCTTCAAGGTATCTCCAAACCAATGCAACTGAAGCGCCATGGCACACCTTTCGGGCTCGGATATCAGTATACCTGGCAGGAATATCAGAATTGGTCGCCACCATAGCGTGGTCCATACTATCCTCTTGAGAAACCCGTGCTGCACCTGAATTAGACCTTCCAGCAGGCCGATACAGTATGGGGATCAGAGGAAGAATAAGCCTTGGTAGCATTGAGGAATTTGTTCTTGGAAGATGATGATATGGATTGTTGTGTAATAGTTGAGGAGGAGGAAGAAGGCCTCACTATCCAGAATGTGGAGAGAGGAGCATTCTTAATAACTGGACTGTTAGACCAGCAAGGGCCCAACGAGTCCCTGGGTAGCGTTTACTTTTTAAAATGATTTCCTCTTTGGAATTTTGTTTTAAATAATAATATTTTCAGTGTTCCATTTCGAAAAAAAACATTATTTGAAATCATTTTGTTTAACATTTTAAATGCCTTGATGTTTTATTATTACCATTTTTTCTTTCATATCTTTATCCCTACAGCATTACTATTTGTTACCTTGATGAACCAACGATTGTGACATGTAATGAGACAATAAAACAGAAGGATAGTGACTCGGAAGAAATAGAAGATGAGGACGTAATACCTGAGGAAATTGTCAGAGAAGTGGAGAACTTTGAGAACAAGGCCAAGTCCAACATGGACGAGACCGAGATAGTCAACTTGGGAGATTCACAAACCGTCAAGGAAACCCGCATAAGCATCCTTTTGACACCGACAGAGAAAGAAGAATACACTCGGTTCCTAAAAGAATATGAGGAAATATTTGCATGGTCATACGACGATATGACAGGTTTGAGCACATCTATAGTGGCTCACAAGTTACGTACAAATCCAATGTGTCCGCCAATGAAGCAAAAACTCAAGAAATTCAAGACATACATGAGCCTGAAAATCAAGGAAGAAGTCATTAAGCAGATCAAAGGCAAGGTCCTCAGAGTAGTTGAGTACCCAACTTGGTTGGCCAATATAGTACCAGTTCCATAGAAAGATGGGAAAGTCAGAGTCTGTGTTGATTATTGGGATATAAACAGAGCAAGTCCCAAGGATGATTTCCCGCTACCAAACATAAATATTCTGATCGACAATTACGCTAAGCATGAACTCCAGTCCGTTGTAGATTGCTTCGCGGGTTACCATCAGATTTGGATGGACGAAGAAGACGCAGAGAAAACAGCCTTCATCACACCACAAGGAGTGTACTGCTACAAAATGATATCGTTCGGTCTGAAGAATGCTGGGGCCACCTACATGAGGGTCATGGCAACCATTTTCCATTACATGGTACATAAAGAAATAGAGGTATATGTTGACGACGTCATCATCAAATCCAAGAGGGCTACAGATCACATAGCAAATTTGAGGAAATTATTTGATTGATTGCGCAAGTACAATCTAAAATTAAATCCCGCAAAGTGTGCATTTAGGGTTCCTGTCAGAAAATTATTGGGATTCATCGTCAGTCGCCGAGGAATAGAGTTGGACCCGTCAAAGGTTAAAGCCATCCAGGAATTACCACCACCAAAAAGCAAGAAGGATGTGATGAGTTTCTTGGGACGTCTCAGCTACATCAACTGTTTGATAGCACAGTCCACAATAATATGTGAGCTGATTTTCAAAATGCTGAAGAAGGATGTTGCAGCCAGTTGGACCGAGGATTGTCAAAAGGCTTTTGACAAAATCAAGGAATACTTGTCCACACCACCAGTCTTAGTCCCGCCAGAGCATGGTAAACCACTACTACTCTACCTTGCAGTGTTAGATGGAGCCTTCAATTTTGTTCTGGGACAACATGATGAAATGGGGAGAAAAGAGCAGGACATATACTACTTAAGCAAGAAATTCACTCCTTATGAAGCACGATACTCTCTGCTGGAACGCACTTGTTGCGCTCTAACCTGGATATCTCAGAAGCTAAGGAACTATTTTTGTGCCTATACTACATATCTCATATCAAGGATGGATCCCCTGAAGTGCATCTTTCAGAAACCCATGTTTACTGGGAAGCTGGCCAAGTGGAAAATCTTGCTGAGTGAGTTCTCCATTATCTATGTAAATCAGAAAGCAGTCAAGGGACAAGCATTAGAATATCATCTTGCTTAGAATCTTGTCCCCTGAAAACGTATTTTCCTGTTGAGGAGGTATCATTCGTAGGAGAAGATATTGTTGAAGCCTACGACGGTTGGAAGATGTTTTTCGACGGAGTAGAAAATTTTAAAGGAGTGGGTATTGGAGCCGTCTTGGTATCAAAAATCGGTCAGCATTATCTCGTGTCTGCAAAACTCAGATTCCCATGCACTAACAACATGGCAGAATATGAAGCCTGCATATTAGGGCTCAACTTGGCCGTTGATATGAATATTCAGGAACTGTTGGTAATTGGCGATTCAGACCTGTTGGTACATCAAATACAAGGAGAATGGGATACCAATAATTCCAAAACACTGCCATATTTGCAGCATGTACAAGAAATGAAGAAGCGGTTCATAAAGATAGAATTACAGCATGTCCCCAGAATTCAGAATGAATTCGCAAACGCATTGGCCACCTTGTCATCAATGATACAACATCCAGACAAGGATTTCATCGATCCCATCCCGGTGAGGATCCATAATCAGTCGGCATACTGTGATCATGTTGAAGAAGAAACGGATGGAAACCCCTAGTTCCATGACATCAAAAAATATTTGACAAAAGGAGAATACCCGGAACATGCAAACCATACTCAGAAACGCACCCTTCGGAGATTGTCTAATCATTTCTTCCAAAGCGGAGGAACCCTATATCGGAGAACTCCCGATCTGGGACTGTTAAGGTGTGTTGACGCAAAAGAGGCTTCCAAATTGCTCAAGGAAATACATGTCGGAACCTGCGGCCCACATATGAACGGCTTTGTCTTAGCCAAGAAGATACTCAGGGCCGGATGCTTTTGGATGACCATGGAAACAGACTGCATACGATACGTTCAGAAATGCTACCAATGCCAGATACATGCAGACATGATACGGGTGCCGCCAAATGAGCTTAATGCAAAAAGATCACCTTGGCCTTTTGCTGCTAGGGGAATGGATGTCATCGGCCCAATTGAGCTCACCGCCTCAGACGGGCATCGATTTATTTTAGTGGCCATCGACTACTTCACCAAATTGGTTAAAGCTGCATCTTACAAAGCAGTAACCAAGAAAGCTGTCACAGATTTTGTCAGAGACCGGATTGTTTGTCGATTTGGGGTTCCAGATTCCATCATCACTGACAATGCCACCAATCTCAATAGTGATCTGATGAAATCCATGTGTCAAACTTTCAAAATAAGCACAAGAATTCCACAGCATACATTCCTCAAATGAATGAAGCCGTAGAGGTCGCCAACAAAATCATCAAGAAGATACTAAAGAAAATGGTAGAGAATCACAAGCAATGACACGAGAAATTACCATTCTCCTTATTGGGATACCGTACCAATATCCGCACATCAACCGGGGCGACTCCCTATCTGCTAGTTTATGGTACCGAAGTTGTCATTCCCGCTGAGGTAGAAATTCCTTCTTTAACAATCATACAAGAAGCCGAACTCATCAATGCAGAATGGAAAAGGAATCGCTATGAGAAATTAGCCCTTATAGACGGCAAGAGGATGAATGTAGTTTGTCACGTCCAGCTCTATCAGAATAGAATGTCCAGGGCTTTCAATAAAAGGGTCAGACCAAGACAGTTCACACCAGGGCAGCTGGTACTGAAACGGATCTTTCCACATCAAGATGAGGACAAACAGAAATTCTCTCCCAACTGGCAAGGTCCTTACATGTTTCACAGAGTACTAATAGGAGGAGCACTCATACTCGCAGAGATGGACAGAGAAATCTGGCCAAAGCCTATCAATTCAGATGCAGTCAAAAGATACTATGTGCAAACTATTTATGCTTCTTCATATGATGTAAATTGAACTACGCTCAACCTGATTCCCGTTTAAGAGGGGATACGTAGGCAGCTCTGTGGGTTCGGTCACAATTCAATAAATTTCCATTTTCCCACAATCAGAAACTGGGATAGAATTTTGAGGAGAACCCTCAAAATTCTGAAGTAAGTTCAGTCAATCGCAGCATATGGAGTAGTCAGAAAAGTCATCTAGTTAACTGAGGCAGAATTTTGAGGAGGACCCTCAAAATTCTACGGCAGCAGAAGTCTCAATGTCTCTAATAATGTCACAGTTACTGGTTCATCACTAACTTCTAGGCTGTATACTACTATGTCTTTGAAAATTATACACGCATGCTTTTGAAAAAGAAAATTTTCTTTAGTCAAATGCTACCTAATAGCTTGAACAGGATCTTCAGAAAGAGCGAGCAAATCGAGCAAGCAAAGGCACGAACCAACCTCCCCCAGCAAAAACTCACAAATTTTCTTTGGATGCATTACTATATCATCATGATAGACACCGTCGCAACGACAAAATCTCTATGCATGAAACACATTGTCAGCTAAGAATACTTCACTCTTACTCTTACACTTGCATGAGGCTAAGCATTACCTCTCTACTTGCATAAGGCTAAGCATTGTCTTCTCTTCGCATGAGACTAAGCCCTGTCTCAATCCTTGCATGAGGCTAATCCCTGCTTCTCTATTTGCATAAGGCTAAGCCCTGCCTTCCTACTTGCATAAGGCTAAGCACTACCTTCTCTTCGCATGAGACTAAGCCCTCACTCTCTATTTGCATAAGGCTAAGCACTGCCTTCTCTTCGCATGAGACTAAGCCATGTCTCAATCCTACATGAGGCTAATCCCTGCCTCACTATTTGCATAAGGCTAAGCACTGCCTTCTCTTCACATGAGACTAAGCCTTGTCTCAATCCTTGCATGAGGCTAAGCCTTACTTCTCTATTTGCATAAGGCTAAGCACTGCCTTCCTACTTGCGTAAGGCTAAGAACTGCCTTCTCTTCGTATGAGACTAAGCCATATCTCAATCCTGCATGAGGCTAAGCCCTGCCTCTCTATTTGCATAAGGCTAAGCATTGTCTTCTCTTCGCATGAGACTAAGCCTTGTCTCAATCCTGCATGAGGCTAAGCCCTGCCTCTCTATTTGTATAAGGCTAAGCAGTGCCTTCTCCTTGCATGTGACTAAGCCATGTCTCAATCCTTGCATGAGGCTAAGCCCTGCTTCTCTATTTGCATAAGGCTAAGCACTGACTTCCTATTTGCATAAGGCTAAGCATTGCCTTCTCTTCGCATGAGACTAAGCCCTGTCTCAATCCTGCATCAGGCTAAGCCCTGCCTCTCTATTTGCATAAGGCTAAGCACTGCCTTCTCTTCGCATGATACTAAGCCATGTCTCAATCTTGCATGAGGCTAAGACATGGCTCTCTATTTTCATAAGGCTAAGCGCTGCCTTCTTTTTGCATGGGACTAAGCATTGTCCCGAATCTCGCACGAGACTAAGCATTGTCTCGCTCTTGCATCGTTCTCTTCTCTCGGGCTAAGCTCTGCCCTCAATTTCACACGAGACTAAGCCATGTCTTGTTGCTTCTATCATCATGTCTCTGCAACCCATATGCTGAAATATATCCAAATTGCCCGAAGGTGTCATAGTCAGACTGCACCATCCTCATAGCCGGAAGACATCATGTCATGGTCTGAGGATCTCTCTAACTTGCACATCATCATTCAAAGGCGTCATAGTTTGGAGGTACCATTTCCATGGCCCGAGAACATCATTTCATGGCCTGAGAATTCCTTACTTCACAATTCATGGCCCGGGACATCATGGTCTAAGGATGTCATCCTCAATCGTCCAAAGACATCTTTCATGGTCTGAATGGAATTTGCATCATGTCTAAATTTACGCAAATTTATAAGCATATGCTTGCAGTACATATTTTGATTTGCAGGAGACCCAGTGAGTAATTGTTATCCCAACAAGAGCAATCCCATCCAGTTCCTTCAAATTATTTCAAACCTAACCACTCACCATAACCATTTCATCCTACTCGAAACCTTTTGTCCGTCCTTGTGACACCCCCATTGGTTTATTCCATCGGTGGATCCAGAACTACACACGGCCTGATTCCTATAAAACCAGGGATATGTAAGTAGCTCGAAAATCGGATTGCAGCCTATATCTCTCAAATCTCTTTATTCGGTCAAAATTGGCCATCATATTTTTACCCGACAACTCTTTCATCCTTCCCGGGTAAAGAAGGGCAGTTGTTGATACCCAATTTTTTCATATATATTTCAAAAATACATATATACCTTCAAATAGTGCATGAGCATCAACTAGTATTTTTTCCATAATTTTCTATAATTTTAAAAGGATTTTTAATTAATTTATTTCAGCATTTTATCATCTAAATAATTACTAATTGCATTACAAATGATTTAATAATAATTTTATTTCTTAATTTTATCATTTATATTTATATTAAGTTTTAATCATTTTATGCATAATTATATTTACACCTTTGGGCTATAATTACAATAATTTTGCAATAATAGCACATACATGCATAATTACATTATTTACGCAGAAAAATGACTTTTATATTTTTATAATATTAAATAATTATTTAAATCATTTTCATATACAAATGGCATTTTTATCATCTATTAATTATTTTATAAATTATTTTAATTGTTTAATTGGATATTTAAAACATAGCCCCTTTAATTAAAAATTTTCAGACCTAATCTAGCCCAATACTAACCTAACCCATAACCCAATACCCTAACCCATAACCCAGATCCATACCCGTCCAAATTATACCTGCCCGCCAAAACTCTAATCCTGACCGTTGATCTCGGATGATCAACGACCCATAATCACTCACCCTTTTAATTAATCAAACAACCCCAAACCCTATCTCATTTTCTCCCAACCCGCCGCCTTTGGATCCCCCACTCTCCTCTCTTCTCTCTCACCCCTTCGAACCTTAGCCCCGCCGTCACACATCCCTCTTGAATCACGGGATTTTCCTTCGATTCCATGCCTTATTTCGCTTCATCTCTTTACTGGTTATACAATTCTTCTGTTACTTGATGTGAATCTCAAAAGAGTCGAACCAAATCTAGTTCATACTCTTTCATATCTCGGCTATTTCGTCCATGTTCACTCTGATACCTGTGAGTATAAATCTTTTCATATTTTATGGTTTCAAATCTCTGGTTCAAACCAGATTTGGTTCACTTCTGTTTATTTTTTTATGAACCTGGCTATTTCTTGGTTAAATATGCTTAGATCTTGTTAGATCTGAAATGATTTAGTGTTTGTTTTAGTACTTCCTCTTTGAAATTTTGATATTTTTATTTCTTACTACTTTTATTATTTTATGACCTATTTTCTAGGGTTTTGGTTGTAATGGATTTTTTCAAGAAAATATTTTAACATTTAAAAGTTTCATCTCTGGTTTTCTTATTTACATTTTGACTGATTCTTACTTGATTTAATCAGTTTCATATATATGTATTTCTTAGGGTTTCGATTATTTATTTATCCTACTGTTTCTGCCCGTTTACCTTTAACTCTTTCAGTTAAGTGTTAATTGATTTTACTTACCTAAATTGGATTTTGAAATCAGCTTTCCTTTAGTACGAGTATTTCCTTATTAAGATTTTACCTGTTCTTACCTTATTTATGTGATTTATTACTCGTACTACTTTCCTTAACACCCTTACTGACCTGATTTTTTATGTTTTGATTATGGAACTGACTTCTAATTGATTTCGGAACAATTTCCTCGCCTTATTTGATTTGGTACTTGACTACTGATTGATTCCATATAATGCTTTCCCTAAATTAAGTGGTACTAGCCTGATTTTATGCTATTTTACCCTGTTAATTGATTGAGGTCGACTTTAATTGATTCTGAAGTTATTCTCATGCCTTATTTGTGTAGGATTGATTCATTTCCTTATGTGTCTATCTCATTGAGACTATTTGAACTCCTTCACCGTTCCCCTTACACAAACTCGAATCCTGTTATTCTCACAACAAACCTAAGTTCTCTTTGTTCTCTCTTGTTCTGATTTCTGTACTAAGTGGTTATTATTTGGTCCGACTGAAAGCCAAGGCCAAATTATTCTGGGAATGAACTGCTAATTCACCTTACTTTCTTTCTTCTCAACTGGTATGCCCTAACCTTTGCAATTCCATTCTCTATGCTTTGTTTGACTAGCCTGTTTCAATTTCTAGCATGATTCTATACTTTCTATGACAATTTGATGATATTGTTAACTTAAGGCTAAGTTATTTCAAATAGCATGAATCCTCTCCTAAGATTAAGGTTTAGTCTGCTTTCTTGCAATTTACTGTAAACATGTGATCACTTGTATGTTGCTTAACTCATGTCTAGTCTGTTTAATTCAAATGTTTTTCCTAATTGCTTATGTATTTTATCCACGACTGTTTTAAATACTAGCATGAATACTACCTAATCACATGCCAATCTTCTTGAACTATGTGCTGAACATGGATTCTGTTTGTTTCTTGGTGCAGTTCTGTTTGCAATCTTGTAATCTGAATGTGTTTGCTTTTGAAAATTAAGCTATTTCTAAAACCTTCCCCCCTCACTTTACCCTTTATGCAATGATTTTCCAAACTCCTACTCTTAGTTATTTAGGTTCCTACCACCCTCAGTGTGAGCACTGCCTAGGGTCCTTGATACTCCTTTGAACTCTAACACATTGGGGCTGGTTTTCCAATCTTTTATGAATTACCTTCTGAATGTGGTTCTGGCGTGAGCATTTCCCTGGGTTCCGGAGGCCCTTGAGAACTTTGACACACTGGAAGCCTGACTTTTAATGTGCCATGGATGGATCATTACTATACTCCAAAGCTGTTCTTTTGGAAGTCCTGGTTCCCAGGTTTATTTTGGGCTTATGAAGGCTCCCTATAGTGTAATCGATACTATTATGTAATTTATTCATTCTGGGTTGTAATAATTTCTGTAATAACATATTTGGGGTTGATTAGTGAAAGCTGGGGGGTTTCCTTCTATTTTTGTTAAATTTGGGTAGAGATCCTGCCTATAGGTTTAATTATGTTGATCAAGTTGTGTGATTTCCATTACTTGGTTAGAGATCCTGCCTATAGGAATTTCTTGATTGTTTAGTTTTTTACCTTTAAACTCGCATATTAGAGATCCTGTTTATAGGCCTTTTCATTAATTGTGCATTAGAAATCATGTTCCTAGGATCCACACATTTTAAAATCTAACGTGCATTAGTGACCATGTCTATAGGATTCTGTTTGTTTGAATAATAACCTTTTCTGGCAATCTACTTAAAATTCTGCCGACATACGTTTAATAGATACCATGCTTATAGGAAATAAAAATCAATTCAAACCTAGAAATCATGTCTATAGGATTTAAACTGAAAGATATCATGCCTATAGGGTGAAATCGGTTCTCAACTTAGAAATCATGCCTATGGGGTTTAAAGAAATTCTGTAATTAACAAGCATGCCTAACTTAAAAGGAACAAAACCTGTCTTTATGAGTTAAAATAAGTAGTTCACTTAGAAACCATGTTATAGGTTTATAATAAACTCGTAAAAACCATGCCTATAGGGTTCCGTTAATCAGTTATGAGTTCAACCAATTCTGGCTATCACTTAGGCAAATATGTAAGGGTTGTTAATGTTTCTGGGCCTAAAAACTGTGACAATTTGCTGCCTGAAAGTGCCCAGATTCATTCTTAATAGAATCAGTAGGAAAGCTAATAGGTCTCGATGCTCGCCTTAATCAAATTGTATCTTTACATTTTGTTTCTGCTCATATAGATGTCCTGCCTATAGGATTCTAAAATTAATAAATTTTGCTGATTCAATTGAGTGCATTTGTTGCTTACGTGTGGAGGTCAATGTGAGCCTTTATTTGTTTTTCCTACATGAAAGCCCTATTTGTATTTGTTTCTCGCCTAGATTCTCATTTTTAAGTAATATAGGTCAGCCTAGAACCATCCTAAATAGAGGTCCTAATACCTCCAGGGCCATAGGTAAGGGACGGGTAGTGCACGCATAAGGAACGAGTTAGAAGCTATTAGAACGCTTAGGTAATAACTGAAAGATAGTAATTGGGTAGTGAAGGAGATGATAACCCGTGCGCTAATGCTATGAGTAACACCCCAAATTGGGGAGTTATAAAGTATTGCATGGAATGATCCTATACGCTAAAAACCTAGGACCCCCCCCCCCTTTAATCCCGTTTATAGTAACTTGTATTGTCCAAATTGTTTTCCTCCCCTTTTACACTAATTCGCTTAATTTAAGTTCGGTTGGGACCCACCGTTGTGGACCTCGAGGGGTGCCTAACACCTTCCCCCAAGGTAATTTGAGCCCTTATCCGATCTCTGGTGATGCAAACTGGTTTATGAGTTAATTGCTCTAGGTTCCCTAACGCACCTTAATCCATTAGGTGGCGATTCTTCCAATCCCTTACCCAACCCCAAAAAGAAGGAGGTGTCCCAGAAATGTCGAAACCCGATTTCGCAAGAAAAAGGGGGCGCGACAATGGCTATTTTTGCGAAAATAGCCCTTCGGTACTTGTGTAGAAGGTTTAAAGGTTGGCTTGACAAGAACGGCCGAATAAGGGACGAAATGGTACGAGATTGACAAAATTGGACGAGATGACTATTTTTTACAAAAATAGCCCTTTAGCACTTCCGAGGAAAATTTTAAGGTTGTCTTGTCAAAAAGAGCTGGATACGAGGGCAAAACATTAAAAGGTGAACAAAAATATCTAAAACCTTTTTTTTTCAAAAATTTTTATGCACACACACAATTTTTATATTTTTTTTTTTTTTGAAGGATAGGGGTCGAACCTGATAGAGGTTGCCTACGTATCTCACCGAGTAGTGAGAATCAGACCCGCGTAGCTCGATAAAATCGACTATGTTATCTCTTTTGATTTTTATAAAAAAATTAAGCCTTAACAGCATACACGCTAGACCACACATTTTTTTTCCTAAATACAAGCCAAAAGCCTATATATTTGCATCATCACTTAGTTTATAAACCTATACAAGCATTTTTCATAATTTTTTATAATTTTTAAGAGCTTTAAATTAATTTCTTTATGCATTTTATTGTATAAATATCCCATGATTATCCTTCAAATTGTTTTTATGATGAGTTAATCATCCAAACTTATTATTTACACCAACATATATGTTTTAAATATTTTACTTCATAATTAGATTTATATTTTGGGCTAATTGAATATTTTTGCAATAATAGCCTATACTCATGTATAATTACATTATTTATGCCAAAATAACTTTTTATATTTTTATTATATTAATTTATTATTTTTAATCATTTTGGTACACATAATATTTTTGTTATTTACTAATCATTTTTATGAATTATTTTTTAATAAATGTTGGGTATTTAAAAACTAACCTCACTTTTAATCCATTTTCTGACCAAATAAATGGCCCAAAAACCCCAATACACCAGCCCAATAACCCCAGCCCAAACCAATAACCCCTCAACCCAAAAATCCGACCGGACCCACTATATTTAACCTGCCTCACTCTTGTTTTAAATCATGGTCGTTGATCTCTCAAGATCAATGGCCCCTATTTAATCCCTCCTTTTAATTACCCCCTCATCCCCAAACTCTAATAACTCCCCTCTCATCCGTCACCCAAATATTCTCTCATCTCCCTTCTCCCTCCTTTAGAAACCCTAGCTTCCGCCCCCTATCTTCTTCTAATCCCACCAGATACGGGATTCAATGGCTATTACTTACCATACTCGATCCCTCTTTTGCACTGGCTGTTCTCCTATTGTGCTTGCCTAAACATGGCAAGAAGATCTCTCCGAAATCAAACCAAAAATGGTTGAAATCCCTGATTCTTGAGTGTTATTGTCTATATTCATCATATGCTACTGTGAGTCCGAATATTTATTTATATTTTGTTGATTTTTACTTTTCCTAAAACTAGGGTTTATAGATATCTTCAAAATCGAACCAAAATTGGTTCATATATCTGATTTTGAGTATTATTTTATCTATATTCGTCCTATGCTACTGTGAGTCCGAATATTTTTTTATATTCTGTTGATATTTACTTTCCCTAAAAAACTAGGATTTACGGATTTCATAAATCGATTTTCAAACCTATTTGTATATTTATTTCCTTGTTTATTGCTTAAATCGCTCTGTTACCGTTTGATTCTTACTATTATATAAACCCCTCCCCCATTCCCTTCTAAAGAAGGACCGAAATCCCTAAAATTTTCACTAAGAAAACTGAGGCTTTTTTATGTGTTCATTTTACCTTCTTGTTCTATTTTGGCTCCTGGCCGGCTGAAAGCCAAGGCCACCGGATTTCCTACTTTCCGACCTTTCTTGGGTGTGAGCACTGCCCTGGGTTCTTCAAACCCTTGGGAACTTGACACATCTAAGATTTTGGGTCCTGGTTGCTGTTCTTTTCTTGTTTGTTGAGCAATAACTGGTTAGTATCTCAACCTTCGCAATATTTATTCCATTATGTTCTAATTAGCACATCTGTGTTCTCTGAAGTTGCATGACTTGATATAATTCCTTGACTCTCTTCATGTGTGATTCTGCCTATAAATTGTTAGCCCTAAATAATGTATTTGTATCTAACTTAGGCAATTTGGGCAATTCGAAGCCTGTTTAGCTTAATGTGTTGACAATTTGAGTGTTTGCATTGGTTGTATGGACCAATCCTGTTTCTTGCCTGATTTTGAACTTCTATGGTGATTAATTTACGTTATTAGTATGCCTTAACCTGTTAAGATTTTCACTCTAGTTATAATTTGTTCCTATGACTATGTTTTTCACTTATTGTGTTCTTACCCTATCTAATTTTGTAACCCTAGCAATGGGTATCCTTTAGATTAGTATTTTCCTGACTTGTTCTCTCCGTGATATCTGATTCCCTTAGCTTCATCAAGTATAAGTTACAATATTTAATCCCTATACAATTTGATCCTTTAGGTCTTGAACTTGTTGCATTAGTGATAAGTGTTTGTCTTACTTGGCCTGATGTTCCTTTGCCTATGTACTTTGTCATCCTAGAAATCTAAGACTCCTTGCCTGTTATACCCTTCCCCAATGTTTTATGTGACAATTTGCAGCATTAACTTGTTTCTTGAGGTCATGCCCCCTCTGTGTTGATATGTTCACTATGTGATGACTTTGTAATGTATGTGCACTTTTCCAAAACCTTATTACTTTACTACTATTTTCATTGGTTGCTTTCCCTATTCTAAACCTCTAATTCTTGGCCGGCTGAAAGCCAAGGACTCCTTATACTTATCTATTAACCTCCCTAGTGTGAGCACTGCTCGGGGTCCACTTTGAGACCCTTGTGAACTCTGACACACTAGGGCCTAAGGTTCTTGGCCACTTTCTCCTTGACTGCTCAATTCTGTCACTCTCTATGCCTACTAAATAAGCCAATTGGCTTGTGTAAATTACTGGATCCTTTGATCAACTATGGCTACTAGGTTTGGTTCGAGTGCTGAAACCTGTATGGATACGAAATTGAAGGTCTGGCTGCGCTGGGTATACTTTGGGCCTGTCTTAGGCCCACTATAGTTATTTCTATCACTTTGTAATTTATTTCATTACTGGGCCTGTAATAATTTTGTAATAACGATTGGGGTATTAGTAAAATTGGAAAAATGGATATATTTTAATGTTTGCATGAAAAGGTAGAAAACCTGCCTATAGGATCTGAGTGTTTAATTCGTTCAACATGTTTTGCTCCTATGTGTTTTGTTAGATAACATGCCTATAGGGCACGAATAATCTCACCTGTGCACATGTTCATTTTCACACATTTTGACTGCCTATTATACTGCAATACAGTAATTATTTATTCAAATCGCTTCATGTTAGATACCATGCCTATAGGATTAAGCTGAATAATAAATACCTGCTCTTCACAATATTCACGTAGATATCATGCCTATATGATTATAATCGAATTAATTACTGTTATTGTTATTCCCATCATACTGCTCGCCTAGACAGCATACCTATAAGAATTAAAGGATAAAAACCAGTTTCAATTGTCAATTCTTAGAAATCCTGCCTATAAGACTCTATTGCTCGCCTAGAAAGTATGCTGATCAAATGCTGGTAATTTGAACTACCGACTGTTTCACTATCTTATTTCTTAAACAATTAGAAAGCATGCCTATAGGGTTTGTAATACTCGCAATCTGCAAATTCGTTATTCCTAAAAGCAACACTACATGTACGTTTAAAATTCAGAATCACCTAGAAAATCATGACTATAGGATTTAAAGACTTTGCTCTCTATTAATTCTGGAATTTGTCACCTGCCTAATAGGTAAAAACCTGTTTGTGTGCATTTTTTGCTTATATGTGGAGGCCAACTTGAGCCATTTATTGCCCTTATGTGTAGTCCTAAATGTTTTTTGAACGACGCTTAGGTTTATCATTTTGAGGAGCTAATTAAGTCTATAACCACCCAAAATAGAGGTCCAAACGCCTCCTGAGCCATAGGCATGGGATGGGTAGTGAACGCATAAGGCACGGTTTAGAATCAACTAGTGCGCTTTAGGTAAAAACCTAAAGATAGTAATCGGGTAGCAGGAGATGATAGTATGTGCCCACTGAATAATACGAGTAACATCCTATCTCGAAGGATTTACGAAGTATTATTTATATTGCACGGGGTGATCCTTTAGGCTAAAAAACTTAGGACTCCCCATCTTGTATTTAAATCAATTATCTGTGTTTATTCAAGGGCTTCTGATATTAATTGCCCAAACTTCTTGTTTTTCTCTCTGTTTATTTGACTAATTCATATAATTTGAGTTCGGACGGGACCCATAGTTGTGGACCTCGAAGAGTGCCTAACACCTTCTCTTCGAGGTAATTTGAGCCCTTACCCGATCTTTGGTGACGCAAACTGGTTAAACCAGAGTTATATGCAAATAGGTGCCCTAACACACCTTAAACCCGTTAGGTGACGACTCTCTCTTTTAACACCTCCTTAAAAGAGTTGTCACGCGTCGAAACCCGATTTCGCGAGAAAAATGGGGCGCGACACGTGTTAACATGCAAGCCTTCCAAATAATGAAACATGTAGCATATAATATGAGCATATTGGTCTCAACAAGGTACCTTTCCTAAACAGAACCCGACCCCTATGCTGAACCCTGCTAAGTCAAATACACATGAAGCAAATAAATCGAACCTATTAGGAATATTCGGCATGAGGTTTTGGTTTTCTAGGTTTAATTCCTGGTGGGGAAAGTATCGAGACTAGATTACTCGAGCAGTCAACTCAACCCGAGGAGGGCCAGCGTACCAGTAGCATTACTTTCCGGCTTAGCTAGTGGTGCTCCCCTCCTGTAACGACCCGATCGGTTATTTTGAGAATTTAAGCTCCATTTGGTGGCGTAAGGTCTTGAACAGCTTCACATTGTGTATACCGACCTGCGTGCATGTTGGACTCAGTTACCGGATGATCCGGTGTCGAATTGGAAGAAGGATTTCAGTTTTGGAAGCTTAAGCGGTGGAATTTGACCGGAATTTTAAATTTTGTGTGAATGGACCCGGAATGAGTTTTGGATAATGTCATACGCTTTGTATGGTGATTTTGGACTTACGCGCACGTCCGGAATTGGATTTGGAGGTCCATAGAGAGATTTGAGGCAATTCGGCGAAAGTTGAAAAATTTGAAGTTTGGGAAAATGGAGAAGTTTGACCATAATTGACTTTTTGGGATATCGGGGTCAGAATGTGGTTTCGAGAGTTGGAGTAGCTCTGGGATATCAATTGGGACTTGTCTGCAAAATTTGGCGTCATTCCGGGTTGAATTGAAAGGTTTCGGCACGAGTTTAGAAGTTTGAAGATTTGGAAGTTCATAAGTTCGAATGATGGTGTGATTCATCGTTTCATCGTTGTTTGATGTGATTTGAGACCTTGAACGAGTCTGTGTTAGGTTATATGACTTGTCCGTGTGTTTAGATGGGGTCCCGGAGGCGTCGGGTGTCTTTCGGATGGGCTTCAGGTCATTTTTCCTATTTTTAAACTATTGGTTCTGGTGTCTGGTGTCCTCTTTCATGATCGCGTAGTCCCATTCGCGATCGTGTAGTGTTTTTGTGGACCTGCCATATTTTTCCTTCATCGCGTTCGCACGGTAGGGTATGCGATTGCATAAGCTTGGTCCACTGTTATCCGCGTTCGCATATCCTTGTTCGCGTTCGCGTAGCTTAGCGGCAATAACTTGTGATTTCCCCTTCCCCTTATGTGATCGCATATTGTCTTCCACGATCGCGTAGTGCAGTTATTGGCCAACATTTTTCCCTTACGCGGTTGCAGTGTTAAGTACGTGATCGCATAGCATAATTTGGACAGTAGCCTTTTCCTTATACGCGATCGCATAAGACCTTCCGCGATCGCGTAGCACATTTTGGACTAGCACCTATTTTCTTCTACGCGATCGCATCTCTTCACTCGCGATCGCGATGCACAAAAATCTGGGCAGACAAAATATATTCCAAAATCGAGGGTTTCACCATTTTCACCATATTTTAACTTGTAGAGCTCGATTTTGAGCTATTCTTTATGGGTTTTTCTTGAAATTTGATTGGGTAGGTGTTCTTCACCTAGAATTAAATATATTCCATGATTTAGTCTTTATTTTTATCATTTATATTGTGTTTTGGGTTTAGGAAAAATGTTGGTTTTCTAAGAAATTTTCAAAACGAAATTTCATGATTTGAGGGGCGAAATAGCATCGGAATTTGGTAATTTTTGTATGGTTGAACTCATTTTGGAATGGGTGTTCGGATTTTATAAAATTTATCGGGTTACGAGGTGTCGGGGGTCGACTTTTGGATCGATTTTTAGATTTTTGTAAAGATCGATACTTTATTATCCGGAATAGTTTCTTATAAGTTTTATGTGTGTTTTGAAGTTGTTCTAGTTGGATTTGAGCCGTCTGGAGGCCTTTGCACCCGAGAAGTCCATATTAGAGTATCGGATTATCGTCTTTGAGGTAAGTATCTTTCCTAACCTTGTGTGGGAGAAATTCCCCTTAGGATTTGAGTCTTCTATATTGATTGTAGTCCGTGTACGCAAGGTGACGAGTGTGTACTCTGGCTTATTTGTGGGAAGTTGACCCTTTAGGAATCTTAGGTCCTTATATTCGCTGAGTATGAATTGTCCCTGGCATGATTGAATTTCCTAATTTCTAGTTTCATCTTTATTTTCTTAAATGTAGAATTTCTTACTTTTGGATTTACTCTTATTGCCTATTTGACTCCTAATTGACTTATCTGAAGATTTTATTCCTTTTACTGTCATGCTATATTTTCTTAAATGCTTATCTCTAATTACAATTATCTTCATCTCATCCTATAATTGTTTGGTCTTAACGAAGGTTTATTATTACTTTCATGTTGCTTATCCTTAAGTGAAATTGTTGAATACCCTCGAAAATGCCCGACCTTAAAAGAATTTTGGATAGACTATACCTTAATTGACTTGATCGTACATAGAGTTAACGGATTCAGGTTGATTTCTTGTTGTTAACCCGTGCATTTAGGTACGACTGTTACATACTATTTTCCTTCCTTGTTGAGCGGTGTTGATACCCAATTTTTCCCTATATTATTTCCAAAATGCATATATATCTTCAAAACAATGCATGAGCATCAATTAATAATTTTCCATAATTTCTGTATTTTTAATTAATTTATCCCAGTATTTTTATTATATAAATAATTACTAATTGCATCACAAATGATTTATAATAATCTTCTTGCTTAATTTTATCATTTATATTTATACTAAGCTTTAATTATTTCATGAATAGCCATATTTACATTTTAGGGTTGCAATTGCAATAACTTTGCAATAATAGTCCATGCGTGCATAATTACCTTATTTCACAAGAAAATGACCTTTTATATTTTTTTAATATTAAGTAATTATTTTTATGCATAAAAATAATTTTTTATCATTTATTAACTATTTTTAAAAATCATTTTACCAATTAAGTGAGTATTTAACAAGTGGCCTCTTTTAATTTGGTTTAAATTCGGACCCTAGCCCAAATTATTACCCCCAGTCCAATTAAAATAATAACCCATAACCCAATTCTTAAACCCTCCCAACCCCTCAGATCAAACCCTGGCCGTTGATCTCAAAAGATCAACGGTCCAGGATCTTTTTCCTTTTTTAATTAGCCCCTAACACCCTAACCCTTATAATTTCTTCCACCCTGCTGCCCTTGAACCCCTCTCCTCCATTCTCTCTCAAACTCTCCCCTAACCCTAGCCGCCGACACCGGAAACCCTTCAATCTATGGGGCTTCCCATCAATGTTAGGCCCCAGCCGGCCTCCTATCTCTTCTGGCCATTCGATTTCTTTGTTATTTGATAGAATCTCGAAGAGATTCAACATAGACTTGGCTTCAACTCTTCACTTTTCGATGAACTTGTCTTGTGTTCATCACTATGTTTGTGAGTATTGTTATTTTCTATGTTTATGGCTTGAAACTCCGGTTCTTAACGGGATTTTCTCACCTCGTTCAATTCTTCAAAACCCTAATCTCTTTCTACTTGAGTCTCATCAGATCCTTGTAGATCTGAGATGATTTTGAGTTTATTTGGTATTTTCTTTTAAAAACCTTCTGTTTTTCCTTACTATTAATCGATTTTAATGTTTTTCTAAAACTAGGGTTTCATCTTTAAGTTCTCTGCAAAAAGATTCTAAAGTTTCTAAGTGTTTGAATCTGGTTCTCTTTACTGGTTCTACTGATTTTTCATGCCTATGTTCTAATCCCTTGTTTGTTTAATTATTTGACTGTTCGTTTCAATATTTTCCTGTTATTCTTTGTCCTGTCAATTAACAGCGGATAATTGATTTTATCCGCCTAATTAGGGTTTGAAATCATATTTTTCTGTTGTACTTCTCTGTGATTTTTACCTATTTTCCTTATTTGTGACTCCTAATTGGTATTACTTGCCTTAATTAATTTATTAGCATGATTTCTAGGTTTTGATTTACTCTGACCGACTTATAAATGACCTATGACTCATTTCCTGCCTTATTTAAATCCCAATCTGGGCTGGTAATTGATTCTCCTTATTTTAAGGTGTCTTTCCCGGATTCTGTTTGTACTAATTAGTTGGGTTTAACCCTAATTAACTGGTTGATTTTATTTGTATACCTTACTTATGGACTCTATTATTCTTTGCCTTATTTGTTTTACCTTGCTAAGTGTTATATAAACCCCATTCTGATTTCTTTCAGACAAAAAAAACCCATATAGAGAGACATAAAACACATATAGAGAAACACAGAAACACACACAAACTCTTACTCACACACTCTCGCTTGTAGTTCTTTTCGTTGCTTCTATTTGTTGCTCTGTCTAGCTGGCTGAAAGCCAAGGCTAGACTCTTGGGTCCTATTTGCTTTCAATTTCCTGTTGCTACCTCTTAACTGGTATGTATCCGCTTTTGTTATCATTCAATATGCTATGTAATTAGACCTATGTTCTCCCTGTTTACTGCTTTTAAGCAACATGTCTATCTTTGTTTGCCCTTATGTTTCTGTTCATTAGCATGCTTTAACTCTTGTAATTTTTTCCTGTCCAATGTGTTAACACACCTTAGCATAGTCTTGTTTGATCCAGGATACTTTTTCACCTATTTCTCCACTAGAATGTTTTAACCCCTGTCCTGTTTTATGTGTTTACCTTAGCAGGTTCATGATTAATTCATGATTTCTATGACTCAACTTTGCTACCTTTTCTGTATGACTGCCTCATCAGTAACTTGATCCCAGCATGTTGATCTTTGTTTAATATATGCCTATATGCTCACCCAGTAATAGATAATGAACTAAGTCAATTTCAACCGTGCAAAACCTTGTTTTGACTTAATCAAGACTCTGTTCTACTGTGATTCCAGTGTTCCTGGTGATTGTTTGATTACTGGAATTCATGTCTGAACTAAATCTGCTAAATGTGGTTCTATTTGTAGTTTTAAAATCTTGTAATTTGTTTTTGTTCACTCCTAAAATTCAAGCTGTTTTTCTAAAACTATCTCCTACCTTTATATATTATTTTTCAACTCCTACCCTTAGATATCTAGGGTCATGCCCCTCCAGTGGGAGCACTGTCTAGGAGTATATGAGACTCCTCGGGCTGGCCTTTCCAAACTTAATTATAAAAACTATTTCTTTGAAAAGGTTTTGGTGTGAGCATTGTCCGGGGTCCCTGAGGCCTTTGGGAGCTTTGACACACTACAACCCATTTGGTGTATTACGGATTATTGGTGTACCTCAGACTTGCTTGAAGGCATGGTGATGAGTGGCTAGAATTCGTGATTTTAAGCATTATATACCTCGCATTTTATGAGCTTTAATGATAAAATACACGTCGTATGTGCCTAATAGGGTTTATTTTATGTGTAGGTGAATTGGAAATGGAAACGGGGCTAAACGGATGCAAATACGTCGAAGAATACGCGAGAGGGGACACCCGGACGATAGCCGGGCACCAAGCCAAACAGCCTGGGGTAGCCTGGCGTTACCCAGGCGTTAGACCCATAACGCCTGGGGGGGTCCAGGCGTTACCTAGGCTTTAGAGCTGTAACGCCAGGGCCTGCCTGGCCTTACCCAGGTGTTTGGGCTAAAACGCCAGGGTCCCGGAACGGCCAGAAATTGAGTTTTGACGGGTTTTAAGTGTTTTNAGTAGGCAAATTTATAGGTATTCGCTGCGTCGCTTAATAAAACTCCTATATATTCTGTTTATGCTCATTTAGATATCCTGCCTATAGGACTCCTAAATCTTTTAAAACTGTTTGTTTGAATAAGCGTGCAACTATCTGTCTATTTGTGGAGGTAAATATGAGCCCCTTTAATTGCTCCTTATGTGGCAGTCCCATATGATTTTTGTTTGTCGCTTATTTTTCTCCTTTTAAGCAACATAGGTGAGTCTAGAACCACCTTAAAATAGAGGTCCTAAACACCTCCAGGGCCATAGGTAAAGGACGGGTAGTGCACACATAGAATACGTACCAGATACTATTAGAACGCTTAGATGATAATTGAAAGGGGAAGGGTAATTAGGTAGTAAAGGAGATGATGACTTGTGCGCTAATGCGACGCGCGACACCTATATTTGAGGAAGGTTACCGAGTATTGCATAGAAGTGATCCTATAGGCTAATAAACCTAGGACCCCCTTTAATTCCCATTTTGAAATGATTTCTATCTGTTTAAATTGCTTTATTTTTTTTAAAGACTAATTCTCTTAAATTGAGTTTGGTCGGGACCCACCATTGTGGACCTCGAGGGGTGCCTAACACCTTTCCCTCAAGGTAATTTCGAGCCCTTACCCAATCTCTTATAAAGTAAACCGGTTTATGAGTTATTTGCTTTAGGTTCCCTAACGCACCCCCATTCGTTAGGTGGAGACTCTTCAAATTCCATACCCCATCCCAAAAGGAAGGGAGTTATCCCAAAAATGTCGAAACCCGGACTCCGCGAGGAAAAAGGGGGCACGACAGCATAGCGACTCTGCTGGGGAAACCCCCTTAGGATTTTACCATAACAACTTGATTTTGTGAATTAGTCTTTAAGCATGCTTTATTCTGTTAATACTTGCACACCCTTTCCCCTTCCCATTTTATGTGAATCTATTTGCTTTTCTTTTTTTTTAGCATTTACGATTTTNCTATATTACTTGTCGACCACGTACACTTGCGTGTGCATTGGTAAATCAACCAACAAGTTTTTGGGCTTCCAAAATTGACATTGGGCCTGCCAAGGCTCCCTATAGTATAGTGATTTTCATTATGTAATTCATTTGTACTGGCCTGTAATAATAATCTTTGTAAAACAGATATGGGCTAATAGTAAAAGTTGGGGAGGGACTTTATATGTATATATTTTGTTGGGTTCGGGTATAAATCATGCATATCGATTAGNATGGAAACTGACCTGTCTTTTTGTTTTCTTTCTTTTATTTAAACATCTTTTCAATTATTAAATATCGCATTTATCATTTTTTTTTACGTGACAACATACTATTTATTGTCGCATAAATCATGACTCATCATCATATTCCACTTGTGCGTAATCAATCCTATAGCAACGGTTGATGAGTGTTTGCGCTCTTCCTATATATCACCCTTTAAATTCGAAAAGGCTTATTTGCGGTAAAACTAGTCGATCAGCGGTGCAATCAACGGTTCCGTGCCTTTCCCCCTCAAGTTGTCCGCTTGAGGGTACCAGTTTAAACCTCTATAGAAACCTTACTCTGATTTATTGTACATGCATCATCNTCATGCCCATAGGACTTATCTCATTCTTTGAAATCCTGAATTTTCACATTTGCATCTTAGAAATACCGCTTTTAGGACGTTATCAATTCTGCCTCAAGTACCATATTTTCAAAACCTCTATGTGTGCATTAGAAATCATATTTCTAGGTTCTTTTGTTTAAATCACTTGGAAATTAATTAACACTTTTATTCGCCTAGATATCATGCCTATAGGAAATACATATAAAAAATCAATCTTGACACTTATACATCAGGCATATAGGAAATAAGTGTAAAAATAGCTTCAACACTTATATATCATGCCCATGAAGAAAAAATGTATGAAATCAGTTTCTATGTTTGGATATCATAATGCTTGTAATCAGTTTCAACACATAGAAAGCATGCCTATAGGATCTAAAAGATAAAATATGCCTATTAAAACCAATCACTGGTTTATGATCATGGTCTGATTAACGTTTAGAAATCATGTCTATAGGATTCTG
The DNA here is from genome assembly GCA_005239525.1 of Nicotiana knightiana. Classification (NCBI taxonomy): domain Eukaryota; kingdom Viridiplantae; phylum Streptophyta; class Magnoliopsida; order Solanales; family Solanaceae; genus Nicotiana; species Nicotiana knightiana. The sequence goes on along the minus strand of ML382563.1, from coordinate 75,451 downwards.
CCTGGTTATCACTTAGGAAAGCATGTGGGATAATTAAAATCCTAGGTTAAAACTGTGATTTCTTGCTTGAAACGTGCTCAGATTCTGTATTAACAAATTCAGTAGGCAAATTTATAGGTATTCGCTGCGTCGCTTAATAAAACTCCTATATATTCTGTTTATGCTCATTTAGATATCCTGCCTATAGGACTCCTAAATCTTTTAAAACTGTTTGTTTGAATAAGCGTGCAACTATCTGTCTATTTGTGGAGGTAAATATGAGCCCCTTTAATTGCTCCTTATGTGGCAGTCCCATATGATTTTTGTTTGTCGCTTATTTTTCTCCTTTTAAGCAACATAGGTGAGTCTAGAACCACCTTAAAATAGAGGTCCTAAACACCTCCAGGGCCATAGGTAAAGGACGGGTAGTGCACACATAGAATACGTACCAGATACTATTAGAACGCTTAGATGATAATTGAAAGGGGAAGGGTAATTAGGTAGTAAAGGAGATGATGACTTGTGCGCTAATGCGACGCGCGACACCTATATTTGAGGAAGGTTACCGAGTATTGCATAGAAGTGATCCTATAGGCTAATAAACCTAGGACCCCCTTTAATTCCCATTTTGAAATGATTTCTATCTGTTTAAATTGCTTTATTTTTTTTAAAGACTAATTCTCTTAAATTGAGTTTGGTCGGGACCCACCATTGTGGACCTCGAGGGGTGCCTAACACCTTTCCCTCAAGGTAATTTCGAGCCCTTACCCAATCTCTTATAAAGTAAACCGGTTTATGAGTTATTTGCTTTAGGTTCCCTAACGCACCCCCATTCGTTAGGTGGAGACTCTTCAAATTCCATACCCCATCCCAAAAGGAAGGGAGTTATCCCAAAAATGTCGAAACCCGGACTCCGCGAGGAAAAAGGGGGCACGACAGCATAGCGACTCTGCTGGGGAAACCCCCTTAGGATTTTACCATAACAACTTGATTTTGTGAATTAGTCTTTAAGCATGCTTTATTCTGTTAATACTTGCACACCCTTTCCCCTTCCCATTTTATGTGAATCTATTTGCTTTTCTTTTTTTTTAGCATTTACGATTTTTCTTTCTTGTTTCATTACTCTTTATTATGGAAACTGACCTGTCTTTTTGTTTTCTTTCTTTTATTTAAACATCTTTTCAATTATTAAATATCGCATTTATCATTTTTTTTTACGTGACAACATACTATTTATTGTCGCATAAATCATGACTCATCATCATATTCCACTTGTGCGTAATCAATCCTATAGCAACGGTTGATGAGTGTTTGCGCTCTTCCTATATATCACCCTTTAAATTCGAAAAGGCTTATTTGCGGTAAAACTAGTCGATCAGCGGTGCAATCAACGGTTCCGTGCCTTTCCCCCTCAAGTTGTCCGCTTGAGGGTACCAGTTTAAACCTCTATAGAAACCTTACTCTGATTTATTGTACATGCATCATCGTCAAACCTAGCCAGGGTTAATATGTTGTCCACATAATAACCCTTTAGGAAAAGCCTTGTCCAAAGTCCATCGGGGTTCCCCTAATCCCAACGGACGCAACCACAATTTTTGCATTAATTTGGAAAAATAAGTGTCAATATGCTAATCACTGATGTATAAATAGTCGAATCTGGTGGGGAAAGGTCCTAACCTTGTTTGTTTTGCAGAAATGAGGCACGAAGTCCCCAGATTCGGCATGGTCCAAAGAATACCACCATTATTGCTAGATTTGTGGGAGGACCTTTCGCCAAGTGACAAAGACCATGTGAAAAGATTCCTCAGAAACTTACCATCTTTACTGGATATACAACCAAACAATATGCTGATCGAAGCGGCCACTATGCGAATACCACCATTATTGCTAGATTGGTGGGAGGACCTTTAGCCAAGTGACAAAGACCATGTGAAAAGATTCCTCGGAAACTTACCATCTTTACTGGATATACAACCAATCAATATGTTGATCGAAGCGGCCACTGTGCTCTGGGACGGAGAAAGGTCCGTGTTCTATTTTGGAAACATAGAAATGACTCCTCTCTTGGAGGAGATAGGGGGATTCGCTGAATTACCTTGGGACAGTCCGGATTTATTGGTGCCGAAAAATTGTGCCGCTAGGGATTTCTTAAAAATGATGGGTTTGAAAAAGAACGATGATTTAGAGTGCATGAAAGAGTCCTACATACCCTTTGACTACCTCTATGAACGATATGGTCATAGAAAATCCTATTATATCTTCCATGATGAATTATCTATCACTTCCTTGGGTCATATTCACCGCAAGGTGTTTGTGTTCATTGTTTGCTTCCTGGGTATGATAGTATTTCCAAGCAAAGGGGAAAGGATTCACACTAGACTAGCTATGGTAGTCAAAACTTTAATGGAG